>JBBPOM010000265.1:0-33763 GCA_038091455.1 Leccinum uliginosum
ATTTTAAGTAGTTATAACGAGTGTGAGGGTTGAGAGAGAGCAGCACAATGATTTTCTTAATTTTTGGATTTTTGGATTTGTTTGGTGCGGTTGCGCGGCTCGGGCATGAATTTCTGAAACGAGTGTACTAGGCACGAACACGTTGCATTCATTCCGACGACCGCACGACAAGCATAACAAGTACTACTTTATGTATTGAACCGGTGATTAAAAACGTGCCCAGCGCTTACAATGTTGCAGCACTCTATTTACGCACGCTCGTGCAGCTCAGAACTGTATTTCCAGGACAAGGAAGATAACCGGCCCTTGAGAAGCCGCATCAGTGGCTGAGTGGAGCAAATTGTTACCAAAGTGATGTTTCAGTTGACACGCGGACGATCTGTCCTGCATCCGACCTGGAATTATTGGGCCCTGGTCAGCTTAATATTGCCCGATTGTGCCATTCGAAGCCGCATCATGTCTGGTGGAGCTTCTCGACGGTCTCTCCCGGCCAAATGCCACGCCCGATGACAACCCGATGACGCTACGACCAAGATGTGAGTAATGCCGACGCGGCTGGTAAAATGTTTTTTTGATCAAGTGGAGCTTTCGAACCATGTAACCGGGGTGTGACAGGCCTAGTGTGGCCCCATGACGAGCCGCATGGGACGATCCATGGATTTCTAGTCGTCAGATTAATTGGCTTGTGGGGTCAGGTGTGCTCTAGAAGAAAGGACGATGCCGGGATTGGCTGGCAGCGAACGTGAGCGCGGTGTTGAAGCAAACGTCGGACGAGCATGATCCGAGAAATTCGATACACGCACAAGCGTAGCAAACTTGCCGTCGCATAAATTCTCACTCCCTCTCCGTACAACTCATCCAGACCCCCTCTCCGACCCCCTCCTTCAATACAACCCCTCCCTCCATGTTCCCTACTTCACAGTCCATGAGCCCGAGGGCCCACAATGACCCATTCGCATCATACTCACAAGCACTGCACGATTACACCCTTCGCCTCTGGACAGAGTCTCGGAAAATGGCAGAGGAAAAAGCTCGATCGACAGCTCGCAAGGAAGAGGCCTCTCGCAGACGAAGGGAGATCGAGATCCCTCATCCTCCCCAAACGTCGCATTCGAGCCATACATAAACTACCCAAGACACCCATTATTTCCGTATCGTCTTTTCTTGGTCGGTATGTAACACCGCAGCCTTGAGGTCGTCGTCTTGGTTAACGTCCACCTCGTTCAGTGAGCGCATTCTATCATCCATGTATCTCTGCAAATCAGTAAACTCTTGTATTCCACCTGTATCTTCCTGGCTTGAGACTGGCTCAGCCGCAGTGCAAATGCCCCGAACATTGTCGTGGTGTCGATCAGCCCTTGTGCGTCCACCCACTTGTTCGCGATTCGATCCTCTGATTGGATGTTTGACTTACGATCCAATTCCCATAGAGTTATCAGCTCACCGTCGTTCTTCAGGCAATATGGCTCCCGGCGTTGGCTTCGTCGTTCTTGCGAAGGGGACGGAAATTTTAGAAATGTTCCTTAGCTTGATCCAACTGTACTCTTGATGTTGATACTTGTCAGTGCAACATCAGATTGCCAAGTTGACATTTGCCCCCCATGGCGACTTTCCTCAATCGTCCAGATCGTAGTGCCTGCTGCAGTCGCCCTAAATATGGCAAGGGGATCAATCGACACGTTCCAAACTGGAACTCAACCTCCGAGGTGGCATCCTCGTCCTCCTCCACTCACTGGGTGACGCGCAGTAGGCCCTAGGATAGAGTCATCATGATCATACGGCCACCGCCAAGGGGAGTCATGGGGAAGAAAGTAACATGTAGTCATGTGGTCCTCGCTCAAACTGGAAAAATCCCCACTCGATGCTCAGGTGCACGTTCGTGAACTTACATAAAAGGCAGGAGTTCACGTACGCGGAGATTGTGCGTGCTCACATAAAAGGCTTCCGTGATCGACCGTTCAGGCGATCCGTGAGTAAGTACTTCAGTCTGGACTGCGGCCGTCATGTTACTGGGGTTGTCCGTCGTCCTCGTCGTCTCTGTTACCGCGCTTGTGCGCGCGCAATTATCGGTGTATACCGATCCTGGCGCCTTTCCGACCTCCTTGTACTCTCAGTACTACAACAACCCGACCGCAACGTCACAACAGCCCCAGCCTATCATTTCGGACCCAGTTACTGTTGGTGAAATTCACTGGAATTGTTGGCAAGTGCTGATTTCTTCTGTCATTCCCAGCATCAAGTGTTCCCGTTTTCGCTCACCGATCCCAACACCATTCCCCAAGTACGGCCTTAATGAATACGTCAGCTGTTATGATTGATATGTGCTCCAGAACGATACGTCGGATCCTCACCCGCTCCCTCCCACCGCCAGTCCCTCCAGACTTTTGCAACAAGCAATCGCACAAATCGAGTCAATTGCGATCAACCCAATCTTCGGCACGAATCAATGTGCGCGCTGCCAGGCATCACTCGAGATAGCAAAGTTTCTCGCCTTAAGCGCACCTGAACAAGGTCCAAACCTTACGGTCGCCATTTGTGAATATTTCAACTACTCCTCTTCCTGCCAAACGAGCTATGGTCCCAATACTGCACTCGGTCCGGTCATAACACAGGTCATATCGTTTGCCGATGTAGGAGGATATGACGGACAGGTAAGTGTCTTGTTCACATAGCCCGTAATCCCAGACACATACTATTCTCTAGCTTATCTGTGCCCAATTCCTTCACCTCTGCACCTATCCGGACACCCTGCCTTTGAACATCACAGGGTGGTTTGCCAAGTCGAAGCCGAACCCACTTCCTACTCCGAGGCAACCCAGCGGCCAGCTTTTGAAAGTATTGCACATGTCTGATCTCCATATCGATCCTCGTAAGCCTTTATTCCCCCTGTGATTAACATTCCGGGCTGATCATTTGCAGGTTTTGCCAATGGAGCGGAGGCAAACTGTACTAGCGGACTTTGCTGCCGCGAGAATGCCCATAACCGGCAAAGCCCGTTGACACCCATGCTACCAGCACCTCGGTTTGGCTATTTCTTGTGGTACGTGATTGGCCATACATCTTGTGCATTCGACTGGAACCTATGCAGCGACTCTCCGTATTCATTGATCGCTGCCACCCTCGAAGCTATTCCTGCTCTGGCCGGAGCGGAGACAACCGGATTCGACTTCTCGATCTTTACCGGTGATCTACTGGCTCATGATCCTGCTAATCAACTATCGAGGTGAGTCAGGCAATGTAGTACTGAGATATCTTAGTGAGCATATGTCGCACATTCAAGGGCCTACACAGAGTATTCAGAGGTAACTTGTCTCAATCTGCTATCTACGCTTCTGAGTCTTTCTCAGGTTGTGTTGTTCGATCTCCTCAAACGCATGCTTGGGCCAGGTCCGGTATACGCAACCCTAGGCAACCATGATAGTTATCCCTCCGATATGGCGGCATCCATTTCCCTTAATGGAACAATGGGACCGCAATTTGGATGGTATGCCGAATTCCACTTGTCAGAGCCTTTGAACAAATTGGCATATATCCAGGTTGTATGACCACATCACTGCGCTTTGGAATTACGAAGGCTGGTTGCCAGAAGATGCAGTCGAGTTTTCGCGCGCACATTATGCAGCATACATGGTGAAACGCACCGATGGTTTGAGGATTATTAGTTTGAATACAAACTTATGTGCGTCTAACATTACATGCGTTGAAATTGCGTTTCATCCTTCCTAGGGTATCGGTCAGTGTTTTCACGTTTCTCTCCATCATTTTCTGAACCATCCATAGATCGAACTACTTCAATTACATCAACGCCTCGCACCCAGATAGCTCCGGCATGATGAGATTCTTGACTGATGAATTGCAAGATGCGGAGGATGCAGGCGATCGTGGTACGTCAATATACAGCCAGGGTACTATCGGCCTCACAGGAGGACAGTCTGGATTATCGGACATGTACTCAGTGGTTGGGACGGTTCTAATTCCCTAAGGAACCCGACAGATCTGTGTACGTATATTTCCTTAGGGATCGCAACCTCAACTAAACCTCTTTACAGTCTATCAAATGTAAACTCTCCAGTCTATCATGCATTTGTTGCCTTTTGATGAGGTTTACAGCATCGATCGCTTCTCGCCTCATGTCATTGCCAGTCGGTACCAGAATCTCTTCCGTTGATAGGTAGCTGACCCTGTCGCAGATATCTTCTGGGGCCATACCCACGAGGACCAAATATCCGTAAGTCCGTCAGAACCTCGGTCTATTCAATCTCTGATAATCATATAGATCTTTTATACCAAAAATGCTACAGTGATGAGCACCGACACTGCTCAAACATTAGCATGGGTACATTCCTCTTTCATTTCCTCGTTTGGACTTTGCTAATGATTCCTAGATTGGGCCTTCGGTGACTCCTCTGACGAACTTGAACACCGGTTTCCGTGTATATGAGGTCGATTCTGCTGTACGTTCGTCGTGTCTTTTGGAGCACCAGATACTGACTCGTGAATTCCATAGACTTTTGAAATCATGGATGCTCACACGTGAGCTACGTCACATGCGGGTAGTCACGAATGTATGCCTGACGTTGTTTTCGACAGGTATAAGACTGCCGTCGACGCCTTCAGTGCTCTAGATTCCCAGCTTGAACATGGGCCCACGTTTGAGTTGGAGTATACTACCAGAGCAACTTATGGTACAAAGATACCCTGGGGTACCAGTGATCCTCTGAATGCAACCTGGTGGCAACTTGTGACTGAACGTGAGTCCTCAGAATAGTGATCTGAATTGTAATCTGACCTCTGTTGTCGCAGAGATGGCTGTTAACTCAACCCTGGTCGAAGTATGTATTCAACTGATTGAGAAATCCGGACGTTCTAATGGGTGACCCAGATCTTCAATACCTATCAGGGCAAGAGCTCTATTCTTACCCCTGCGTGTACGGGGGAATGTGTGACTGCGAAGATCTGTTATATTCGCAGTGGATCTTCCAGCATTGCTGCCCAAAACTGTCCGTTAGGATATGGTTCGGTTCAATAGATAGATGGGCCCTCGTGGAAATACCTTTGAAATGGTAACCATACCCACTATATATCTCTGTCATGCAGTTGATTAACAACTGTATACAACTCTCGTCGGATATAAATATTGCCTCTACTTGTTGCTACAAAGTCGGATGAACGGACACGTTCCAGTTGCCCTTGTCAACATCAGATCTAACGTCGGCGTGCTCCACCGCCGCCCAGCACCACCATCTTCTTTCCTCGTTTACGACTGCCATCCCGTTGCTCAAGCTCGTGCCAAGCTGCATCCATGTCCCACTCTTCGCCAACCTCTGATGTCGCATTGCGGTTGGTTGGCTGAGAGCGGGACACGGAAGGTGCAGAATGAAGCGCAGAGGCAAAACTCCTCGAACCCCAAGCACCAGACACGGGCTGAGAGGTTGGAACGTGCGCTGAAGGTTCCTCGATCTCCAGAGAAAATGGAGGAAGGGGCGTGAGATTAGGGGCGACGCTCTCCGTGCGTGACAAGAGTTTCATCCGTTCCTTATCCTTCCATTCTGCCCGTGCGCGCGCCTTCTCGTCTTTCTTCTCCTTCTCCTTCCTTCGAGCCGTCCTCATCTTGAGTGCGCCCTCGAAATTCTTCAGGCCATCTTGTCCCACAACCCCATCCAGATCAGATTCAATAAATACGACGTCCGCACCCTCCGGCATGTGGGCCAGGTATTTGCAGCGCTTGCGTAGGTCGTCGTTGACAGTGCCCTCAGCAGCGGATTCGACGCGGACAGTAATTTCGTCGGGAAAAGAGACGTATCCATTGAAATGGGAGAATAAGATCTTGATGTCCAACGGGTGCAGGAAGACAGGCAGGCCAGAAGCGGCTTGATAATAATAATAGGTCTGCGTTGAAGGAGGAGGTGGGTTCAGATTACGACGTCGGTGGTTTCTGCCACTAGAAGAGAGGTTGGGTTGGGTAGCAGGGCCCGACCCCGCCAACTGAGTTGTTTCCGGAAGCCGGTTAACTGCAAACGATGGTAAACGCTGAGTCGCCAAAAAAGCGTCCGGAGCGTCCTGCACGCCGACCGGCTCGGCATCGGTTCGTTCACTTCGACTGGTAATGTGTGCATGACGACGCTGAACATCTTCGTACTCCTTGCGAACCTTGTCGATAGTCCGAACGAGTAGAGGTGATTCGAGAACAGCTGCTTTTGCCATCTGATGACGTAGCTTCTCCTCCGCGGCATCGATGTACACGATACTAAGTTGATCGTTCATTGCCGCCATGGAGCATCGTTCGGTAGCCAGCACATCCAGATCGTTCGAGAGGTCCGCAATTAGATATTGCGGAGTAGCCAGCATGAACTTGGCAAAGTTGTATACGTCGGGCAGAAAATGAAATGGGACCTGATGAGGCGGCAGGAGGTCCGAGGGCCATGTCTTCGAGCGAGGGAGAGCCAACGTGGTGATCTGTGGGCGTTGCATAAGACGCATGTGCATGAAAGAGCCTGTACGAGGAGTCGTTTCGGGTGTATCATCGACGCAGCCAAACGATAAGCTACTCGAGGCAGCATTATCGCCGTCCCCGCTCGACAAAGCCGATCCCTGGAACCATTTCACACTCTTGAGTTGGTTCGCGGTAACGGAGTCAAAGCAGATGGGACAGCGGGCCCATTTGATATTGTTGGACAGGCTCAAGTAATGGAGGATACACGGGAAACAGAATACCTGTGACAGTTTAGTGATGAGATAGAAACGAAACTGTAACACTGACATGTCCACACTTGGTCATCATAGGAACAATAGGCGGGGAGAGGCAGATAGGACAAGTGGTCAAGCCCTCATGAGAACCCGAGGTCTCACTAGTTGTTGTCGATGCGTAGGCTGACGCTCGCGGGACGATTACCTGTAAAATATCTTGCCATTGGAAAAAGCTTTGGAAGGAAGGGGTTCAAAAAACAACAGTGTGAGAGAGAGAAAGGAGAGCACATACATGTCCGGATCCGCGAAATGAGCCGTATAATCACCCGCGGGATTCATGATGAATCGATATTGCGCATTCACAAATTCTGGATGGAAGCCAATTTGGCGCTGGACGGGATGGTTGATAAGGCAGGCACTCACTCTCCTTGTTCCAAACGCCGTGAGCAGCAGTGGGCTTCTTGCCACGCCTCGGCAAGCCTTGTGGATGGGATTGCCTCGGAGGAAGAGTGAAATTGAGGAGATGATTCAGAGACTGAGAGGAAGCCATCTTGGAGAGTCGCTTTGAAGCTTGTCCGGACGGCTCAGAGGCCATCAAGACTGACATGGAGAAGAAAATCCCAACGTCGCTCTTTTCCTGACTCGACGTCGTTCAAGACGTCGATGGGGCCGTTCCCTTGCAAGGGGAGACAGGCCGTGACGGACCGAGAACGCTCCCGCCGCCTTATGACTCCAGTCAACGTCACGTGTTCCCTTCTAAATTACAACACTACATATCGCCGAACATAAGTAATGGCGAAAGGGAAAAATCTGAACCCTGCCGATGCCTACAGTGCGTGAAAGGTTGTCATCAGTATTTGACTCGCTGCTGACCAGTCTACCTCACTCAGGAAAATCCCAGCGCAAGAAGGAACTCAAGAAGGCGTGTTTCCTTGCAATGGTGCAGTTTGTTCGCTAATGCAATTTCCTGCAGTAGAACAAGACGGAGAGAGCCAAAACACGCGATTTTGCCTTGGTCAAGAAGGATACACGAGGTTGGATGCATCATTCCTTGCCAGTATGCCTGCTCATCGTCTCAGACCTGGAGGATGAAATCGAAAAGCTTGAAGCGAGCAGCGAATTGCCTGCCTCGGACAAGTCCAGGCTGGCGAGTCTCAAGAATGAATTGTCAAAGATAATGGACAAGAAGGAAGAATATGTCAAGGAGCATCCCGAACAGCGCAAGCTCGTATATCGTCCGCGTAAACAAGAATCCAGCGAGGAGCGGAAGGAGGCACCGCCTGAGCAACAAAAGAGAAACCTGTTCGACAGACACGGTCTTCCCCGACATCCGGAGCGTAGTATATACTACCACCCTGTGATGAACCCTTATGGCGTTCCTCCCCCGGGTATGCCATATATCGAGAGACGTGAGTATGCGATTAGAATTCTTCTTGTTCATGTTATGGATGCATTTTCAGCTCTTCCTGGGGATAAAGTAGACAGCGGTGAAGACGTCGGAAGTGAGGGTTTCATTATTGCACCGCGTTCTGACCCAGTACTTATTCACTTGAAGACTCGGATGAGGACATTGTCATGCCTGCTGGTCCACCACCGGGCACCAGTGTAGAAGATTCCGAAGGTGGCAGCGACGATGATATTCCTATGCCAGAGGGGCCGCCACCAGGTAACATACCAAGTTGGTCTTGCACGCTGACTTATTGGGGAATGATACTGAAATTGTTGATCGAGCAGATCAGAACAGTCAAGCGCTGCCGAGTGCGATTCCACCACTGCTCCCCCCACCACTTCCGCATACCCCAATGAGCATGCCACCCTTCATCGTCCCGCCGCCGCCGCCGCCTGGTTTCAATGTTGGTGGTTATTCAAATCCACCCGGTATCATACCTCCTCCTCCGCCACCACCTGGCTTTTTCTCTCGTCGGATTCAATCTGCTTCTGCGATTCAAGACCCCCTTTCATCTATTCCCCACCAAACTTACCAAGCTCATCGCGCGAGTCAGTTGCCATCCGGACACCCTTCATTACCTCCGAAGCCCTCGACTGGCTCCCCTGACGCCGCACTCGCCAGTGCAGTACACGCAAGCGCCACTATCTCGGCCGAACCAGAATTGCGTGATCTGAAGAAAGAAGCAACAGCTTTCGTTCCGGCGTCGCTGAAAAGGAAAAAGGCTTCAGGAGCACCCGCTTCCTCGAAAGTCAACGCTGCGCCGTCTGTTAATGTCGGCCAGGAAGCCATGGAGTCTCCCCAGGCTCGACCAGATCTTGTTGGTGTATTAAAGAGCCAGCTGGGAACGGTCACACCCCATCCATCAGATAGCCCGGTACCGGTAAAGAGACTAAAGACGGCGATTGTGAAGGAGAGGGATGACTATCAGAAATTCGTAGAAGAAGTGAGCGACCTGCTCGGTCCGGTTGGTGATCCGTGAGCGCAAATCCTGTAGTAATTGGTTGTACCGTTTGCTTGCGAGAAGCGCCCGACCTACCATATCCGACGTGGTGGGGGATGTCGCTATGCCTCGAGAGAAAAAAACGATCGCTTCCGCAGTCCACCTCGCGAAATTAAAATCTGTTTAATGAGCGAGACCATTCTGCTTTGTCCGAGACCACTCGCACGATATGGCGGACGTTTCGTCCTCCTTCCGCTCCTTCCTCAACGTCCTCCCTTGAAACCTCTCCCAGCGGAGATCTGGTTACATATATTCTCCCTCGCTTTATCAGCGGATGCTTCACAGTGGTCGCATCGCAGGCCCACCACAGGTGGACTTGTGTGGTGTGTTTCGTTGATGCTGGTGTGCAAATCATTCCGTGTACGTCCTGTCCTGTCAATTCCGACGTTTCCGTTGTTCGGTGTCGCCACTACATTAATGCGCACTGGCCTATCTTTTAATAAAGTCACTCTGGAAAGTTGCTAACATTAGACACAGGAAGTAGCCTCGCCGCTTCTGTATTCAAGCGTGAAACTTCGCACCACCAGCGGCCTCGACAAGCTTACTTCGCTACTCAGCAGTGCTGACCAGCTGTGGGATTCCATTCGCAGAATACCATATTCCACGCCTGGGAGATGGGTTCAGGTTCTTGATTTATCGGAGATGACAACAGTGCATGATTCCAAACAGGCACTCACGATCGACTCGCTGCTCACAACCCTATTTCCCCTGATGCCATTCATGGAGAACCTGACGCTACCGCCGGCTCTTCCGCTGAGTCGCCGTGCCCTTGCCTCTCTGACTTATAGAGACGGGAGTTCCAACCTGAAGGTTCTCAGAGGCGTTTGCTATGTTTCCGCGTTCAGCTCTGCTATCTCGCTCGAAGAAGACCCCGTCGTCCAATTACTCCAAACGTGCGATCGGCTCGAGTGTCTCGAGGCTATTGGGAACGATATGGAGCCAGTAGATGTGGACCATGACAGTCAAGAAGTTGTCGAAATTCCGACGACGAACGTGAAACTGAAACTCCCTCGCCTGCATACCTTGACCCTGACATCTATGCCCTCGTCTTCTCTCTTGCATGCTTTATCGAACGCGGCTCTCCCACATCTGAAGGTTTTATGTCTCACACCATATGATGATGTCCCATACCCAAGAGCTCTTACAACGCGCTTCCTTGCCGTGCATGGCAGTGCGCTTTCGACACTCTCGCTCTTCACCCCAAAATCCTGGCCTACCCGCCTCCATCCATCTCCATGCACACTGTTCCTCACTTGCCCCAACCTCCGCCGCCTCTCCCTCGAGATTCCATTGCCGGTTTTGGTGCCTCCCGTCACCGATGCCGCAGATTTCGGACCGGCGATCATACCATTGCAGGTTCTTTCTATTCCCAGACCAATTCACGATTTCTGGAGAACTTTGGAGATGTTACTTCCTTCGATACCCTTGCTAAAGATCGTGCGCATCAGAGACGTACGCTGGCTGAGGAAGGGACTGAGTCGTCATGCTCAAGAAGCTGGCGTGCAGGGTGAGATGCGATTCTGGAGGCAGCGGTTAGCAAAACGAGGCATTTGCCTGTTGGACGGTGATTGGAAGGATATGATGGATTGAAAATCTATTTGTCGGATCTCTGTCTGGTTGTACTCTAGTCTCTAGTGCTTTCAATATTGCGAGCTGTTCTTTGCTGTCATTCCGATATTAATATCGTAGCGCTCTTGCGCCAAGTTCCCGACTCCCTGCGTCCCCGAGGTATGAGTCGGGCGGTCACGAGTGATATCGCTCGATATACTGGGCTAGAGCATGGGGTGAGGATAGACAAGGGGGCGTGCTATGTACACATATGTTAGGAAAGAAATGGGATACAATCTACTAGGGACTTGGAAGCACGAAAGATAAATGAACGTTGGGGGAAAATGTCGTCAGTTAGAGAGATGGGTACAAGGAGGATCTGTCAGGTCGTCTGCAAACATAACTGCACACCCGTTTTGTGTGAGGCGTTCCAAGGACGATGAAATACGCGAGTCTGCTATAATCTCCTGCCAGTTCCCATACAAAACGATGCGCTTGAGAGTGGGAGGGGAGTAACTGGAAAAGAAATCGAAATGACGTTTGAGGTGTATGCACTGGCAATTGTCGTCCAGCCAGCCACATTGACGAGAATGGATCCCGATGCATTCGAGGGAGGATTGCTCGACCAGCACCGGCGCGATAGGCGGTGCTGTGAAATTGATATAGTAGTTGAGAACCTTTGCCCCCGCGCAGCTTCGAAGAAAGGGCGAGATCTGGTCTGTCATGTGAAAAGCGAGGTTTTGACCAAACTCGACGGTGCAGAGCTGGCTACCGAGGCGGAGCCACAGCTCTTCCAATCCGCCGTGGTCTGGCGGAAACTCGGCGACGACGTGCACGAGGGAAGGAAGCTCCCATCGCACGATTTGCGTGATAAACAAGGTGTTTACCCGCCTCAAGCGAAGTGTTGTCAGAGCCGGCAACCGTAATGGAGTGCTCAATCGCGACGAATTCAGCGAGAATTGGCCGCCGACAGTGAGGAATTGTAAGGAGGGGGCGTTTTCGAGGACATCTATCAAGGAGTTGATGCCGCCCGAACGCGCAGCATTGTTGTAATGCCACCACTCCAGTCGCGTGAGGGAGGCTAGCGACACGATCGCTGCGGGGAATTCGTATCGTATGGAGTAAGAGTCTGAGGCTATGGATGTAGGCCGGACAAGGGTTTTGAGGTAGGGGCAACTGCGAAGTATTTCAACGACCTCCTCGGTGTCTCCAGGGCGTTCGGTCACAGTGTGGATGTACGGAAGTTCGAGACGGCGGACGAATTTCCCAAAGGAAGCCTCGTTGTCTATGCGTCGGTCTGCCAAGACGGCTCTGAGATTTTCAGAGCCGTGTCTGACACGGACGTCTTCGTACAGGAAAACGGTACCGATGGCGCGCCAGAGGCGGCACACCTGGACGAGGGAATGTTTGGTTTTCAAAGATTCATCAAGGTCTGCTGATGAGGCACGAAATGGCTCGTAATGTGGTGCAGGGTAGCCATCCGAGGGATAGGTGGCCCAACGAAACACGTTGATCCAGACTTCAGGGGGTAACAGGAAGGACATGCAGAAGGAAAAGGCAATCGAACAAGCTGTAGTCACCTCTTGGTAGTACTAATCAGCTTCATCATCCGCTATATATGGAAGCGGGAGATCGTGAGCGCTAGAGCATGCAGAGCCATGTGGTATCATGTTGAGAAACGTATAAATACGATGTGTAGAGACGCGGAGAACGGATTAATATACTGGATGACAACAACAGTAAGAAGAAGCAGCCTGGTCTCACTACCATGAAAAGAACGTCAAGTTCATAACGTGCATGAAAAATATCCATGAGAGGTAGATGGTGGGTAAAGATGACGATCTACCACTATATAACCTGCAAATAATTTGAAGGGGCAACTAGAGGAGAGTGAATAAACAAAACGAGGAGTAAGAGAGGCGACATACTGCCCATGTTCCCATCGGTCTTCTTTGCCTGCCACCACTTGCCTTGCTTGTCAATGATGTCAAGGACTTCGCCCTTGATGAAGGAAATTTCGTTCGGGTCGTCAGGGGAGGCGGTGTCTATGGAAAACGTGTGAAAACGTGTGAAAACGAAATTACTGTGAAGAGCAGAGGGTTACGGACAAGCATAGAGAGCCTTTGCCTTGTATGTGAGCGAATCTGGTTCCTCAGCACGTTCTTGGACGGGGGAAGAAGTATTGGCTGTGGCGCCTGCACCGACGCCGGCTACGCCTGGGGTGATGAGGGGAGAGGTCGCGCCCAAGTTTTGATCTGGGCTGGCAAGCTGGCCTGGAGCGGAGTTTGGGGTACCGTGAGCGCTTCCAGCGGGTGCAGAAGCGGGACCGAGACTGCGGGGGGGAGGAACACCGTCGACGCTACCAGGAGGGCCGAAGCTGTTCTGGCTCCTGACGGCGACGGGTGCGATGGTACCTGACATTTTAGTAGCGGGGTCGTAAGGAATATCCTGTGAGCCTATGCCTGCTCCGTAGCCGTTTGAGCCAATGTTGTGAACGGAAGGGCCGCGGGTTCTGCGACGACGAGAGGGTGGTGTGAGACCGCCTGTGCCGAGGGAGTTGAAGATGTGGAGTGCGAGGGAGTCTTCTTCTGAGGTGAAGTAGAGGACCCAGAGGATATCGACGATGGCGAGAATGAGCCAACCAGCGGCCATTGCGTCGAGTGCGGCACGGGTTGAGAATATGCTGTCGTTTACGCTGAAGACTGCAAAGACGATCGCGACTGCGCCAAAGGTGGATATTTGGAAGCGATGCATCGCGATGGAGTCGGTTGCGAGGGTGTATATGACGCCGATGATGAGGAAAAGCTGGAGGAAGATGGCGAACCAGGGAACGCCGACATTTCCGACTGTGAGAGGGTGAGTGCGAGCGAGGAAGAGAGCGAAGAGAGAGAAATACACTGTGCGGTTGCTATGACCTGAGATATGAAGGCAATGAACCAAGCGAGCTATGGGGTATTCAGCGAGCGGGATCGGGGCGGTGTAGTAGAGGGCACGTACTACGGCGAGGACGGTTGTGAATAGGAAGAGATAGTGGGTGAGGATGGGCGTAAAGTCGAGGCCGTCGTTTGCGCGGGGGGGCATCGTGTAACTAACTAACGACTGAGATGTTTTTTTTTTTCTCTCGACTCGTCTTCGTCGCGTTCCCACGCTCGCTCGCTCTTCCCGACCGATCCGCCATGCCCAAGTCCTCCACTCCCCGTCCCCGCGACAACGACCTCGCACGCCCGCTCAACGTCACAGACGCCCTCAGCTACCTCGATGCAGTCAAGGTCCAGTTCCAGGACAAACCAGACGTCTACAACCACTTTCTCGACATCATGAAGGACTTCAAGAGCGAAGTGTGAGCATCCCACTATCCCCGTCCCCGTCCCCGTCCTCATACGTCGCCCAGCATCGACACACCCGGCGTCATCGACCGCGTCTCGATGCTCTTCCACGGGAACCCGTCTCTCATACAGGGATTCAACACCTTCCTCCCTCCCGGCTACAGGATCGACATCTCCGCTGACCCACGTGATCCAAACGCCATTCGCGTCACCACTCCCTCCGGCACAACAACACAGTCCACCAACCCCCTCCTCGCCCCAAAGCCCCCCCTCCCTCCCCACTCCGACCCCTCCTTGGCCCTCCCTGCATCCACCACCGCCGCAGCCACATTCCTCGGCGGCCTCGGCGCAAGAGGCCCCCTCGACACCAAGCCCGCAGGCGAGTTCAATCACGCGATCCAGTACCTCAACAAGATAAAGGCGCGCTACGCCGATGACCCCGACACCTACAAGCAGTTCCTCGAGATTCTTCAAACATACCAAAAAGAACAGCGCCACATACAAGACGTAAGCATCTCCATTCCCTCCCCGCCTTTCATCTCATCTCCGCCTAGTCCCAGGTGTACGCCCAAGTACAGGTCCTCTTCAAGGACGCCCAAGATCTCCTTGCAGAATTCAAAGACTTTTTGCCCGAGGCCTCCATGGCCTTTACTGGTCCCGGCTCTCTCCTCCCTCAGCCGACCGTCGGACCAGGTGTGCCTGCACAGTGGTCCGATATCGACAAAGATAAGATCTCAAAGAAACCTCTCGCCCCTCCTCCAAAGAAGAGGCGCAAGGGTCCCGAGAAAGATACCACCCCTGTCCCCTCCTCACGCTCAATAGTCAGTCGAGTTCGTGACCACTCATCTCCCTTCGCTTCGTAGCTGACACCTCCTCAGGCAAAGAAACCAAAACATGCACACAAGCTCGGTGAGCCAGAATCCCCTTATTACACATCCTACGTCCTACCTCCCCCTTCGCCACCCCACCCCGCCACCCACCCTCCAAATCACGTCATGCCTCCGCCTCCGCTTCCACACATGGGTATGCTGCCTCCCGTCATCAACGTCCCTCATTCCGCCATTCAGACCCCCCCAGACGAACTCTTGTTCTTCGAGCGCGCAAAGCGAACCTTGGAGAACAGGGATACTTATGAAGAATTCCTCAAGCTACTTGCCCTCTACTCAAAGGACATCATCGATGCCAAAACCCTCGTGGACTTGTCACAGGTCTTTCTGGGCGATGGCGATCTGCTTGCACAGTTCAAGGACGTACTTCGTGTCGACGAGGTTCGATCCAGCGTCGAACACGGTCCTCCGGGCAGCATTCGTACCGGTCCACCAGAACCGTTACCTCCCCTTCCAGCAGACGAAGGTGAGGGTCCGAGCTATCGCAAGCTGCCAGAAAGCGTAGGTCAATGGTACCGAGTTCTAGTGCCACTCCCTCATCTCGCTTGCAGGAGGTCAATCTAGCCTGTTCTGGTCGTGACGAGCTATGTCGTTCAGTCTTGAACGATACCTGGGTCTCCCACCCAACGTGGGCGTCGGAGGAGGCCGGTTTCATTTCACACAAGAAAAACTCGTTCGAGGAGGCCCTTCACAAGAGCGAAGAAGAACGACATGAGTACCAAGTACAACTGGACGCCCTTTCCCGCACCATCGCACTTTTTGAACCCCTCAATATGCGCATCGAAGAGATGACCAGCGAGGAGCGTGCGACGTTCCGCCTCAAGGCCGACTTTGGTGGTTCTAGCAGAAGCATCTATCACCGCACTTTGAAAAAGGTTTATGGACGCGATGCAGGTGCAGAAGTTATTCAGGCCTTGCAAGATTGTCCCAGCGTCGCAGTCTCAGTCGTGCTCGCGCGTCTCAAGGCCAAGGACGAGGAGTGGCGTCGGATACAACGAGAGTGGAACAAGACCTGGCGTGAAGTTGACGCCAAAAACTTTTACAAGTCTCTTGATCACCAGGGGAACCAATTCAAGCAGAACGACAAGAAACAGATCACAGCCAAGCACTTTGTGCAGCATATCGAGAACATCAAGGAAGGTCAGGAACGAAAGCTCGCGCGACGCGGTCGTCCGTTCTTCGCGGCTGGCTCAGTAGGACATCAATTAGAGTACGAGTTTCCTCAGACGTCCGTCTTGCACGATTCGCTCCGTCTGGTCTACTCCTTTTTGGATCACTCTCAGGCACAATACAGCCCACAGGAGCGACGCACAATCGAAGGTTTTCTCCGTCATTTTGTGCCTTTGCTTTACATGATCCCGGCGCAGGAATTTGATGCTGCCTGTGGTCCCTCTGAGGGGTTTCAAGACGATGATTTCGAGCACGAAACCTCGAACGACTCGCGCAATGGTAACAGAATAATAGTTGGTTCCGCCGCGACGGAGGATCATCGCAAGCCATTATTTAAATCATGCCAAGAAAAGGCCGCTGGGGGCGTTGCATCCCTAACCCCAGGTTCCCCCCGCACTCATGACCACCCCCGCGGAATCAATTGCGAGGACGTCTGGATTCGAACTACGCAAGCCGGCACCAATTTAGAGGACGCCCCAAAGCGTAAACCCTTTTTCGCCAACACGACCATTTATACCCTGCTGTGTTTACTCCAGGTAGTTGACCTGCTTCCCACGCGAACTCGATTGACTTGACCACGCTACAGTCGATATATTTCCGGTTGGTCACATGCAAGGACGGAGGTGCCAAACGTATGGCGGAGAAATTGAATCCTATGGATAGCAATCCAATTGCTGTCGAGCTAGGATTAGATGATCCGAATGGACCTCGCGCCGTGCTCAGACAGGCCACGGAAGCATTGGGAGAACATCGACCCGACAGCACGCCGGGCCTGGTTTACATGTACTTTATTGACGCATGCGAAAAGCTGTTTGATGGTGAGCTGGAGGTCGGTTTGTTTGAGGAGCACATGCGATGGTTCTTTGGAAACCAGGTGAGTGTTTTCAAAAGTACGCGTTGGGTCAGGGCCGAAGGAGGCAAGCAGGCATACACGTTGTTCACGCTGGACAAGCTCATCGCTGCGTTTATCAAGCAGGTGGGAAATATCTATTTTTGGCGATCGAAGATGGTACTAAGGAGGATTTGGATGAAACAGGCGCAAAGTGTGCTTTCAGATAACAAGTCTCAGGAGTTGTGCATGCTGCTTCTAGACGCGCGCAAGGAGGAAAGGCTCACTAATCAGGACATGATCCGATATCGTCGAGAGGCAGAACGGCACGTGGGATCGGACGAGCATCTATACCGGATTGAATGGGTAAGTTGGGGCTCTCCCTGTGTGCCAAATTTGGGATCACCCAAGATGGAACAGGACCCACGGTCGAAAAAGATGCAGATCCAGCTGCTGGATGGCAACGATCCGAGCGTCGAGGTTGACCGGACCGCAATTGGGCGGTGGGGAGAATACGTGGACTCGTACGTGCTTCGGCAGCCGACCGAATGGATGCCGGAGCAACGCAACGAAGGGAAAAGTGCGGTGTTTTTACGAAAGTGAGTAAGATGCTCCGAGCCTCGCGTCTGTTTGCTAATCTGATCAAACTGTTTCAAATAGATCGCTATCGCCGGACGAATCGCATTTGGTCGGATGGAGCGATATGAGGATCAGGATACGTGTGGGGACGTACAAGCTGGTGTACGAAGCGGGATCTGAGGAGACGTTGTGGCGCAGACGGAGCAGAGAGGCGGAGAGGGAGGTGCAGGAACGGGTTCGACGACGGAACGAGGAACGAGGACGGTGTCGGTTATTGCAGGATTAGTCATATACATAGATTTGCTATTTTTGGCGTGCGGAATGGCAAGGACTTACTTACTTAAGTAAGCGATAGGGAACTTCCCGCCCTTGGGCGTGTTTTTTTTTTTTTGTCCTTTTCGCTTGCGTTCGTTTCGACGTCGACGAGCGACGACTTGAGTCCGTTCGAGTGCGCGAGGTCGGCGAGGTCGAACGCAACGCAAGTTCAGCTTGTCTTGAGCGCCACTGACAGTCGCTTCGCCTCGGCTCGGCCCCCGCATTAGGCCACGCCCAGTCCGCAAGACTCTCTTGGCACGTCTTCTGCACTCAAATTCTCGTATCATGGCCAAGCCAAAACATGGCAGACGGAATATCACCTCCTCCTTAGACGCCCGAAAGACATTCCGCATTCCCTCCCACGCCGTCCTCTCCGCCCTCGCACTCATCGCAGCCTCCTCCCCGGTCGCAGGCACTCCCCTCCCCTCCCAAACACCCCCTCCTGCCTTCCTCTGTCCATCCATACATTGCGATCAACCAGTCGTCCCTGATCCCACACCCTCCAGCTCCATCACACCCCCCTCCCCAACGACAATACCGATACTTGAATTGGTCGCAGACAAGTACGTCCAGGACGTCGACGGTCTCTGGCGTAAAACGGACAATTGGATATTGTATGGCTCGACAGTGAGTCTTACGTGTCACCACATCCCCGCCCATCTCATTGAAATCTATTCTAGTGTTGCTCCAGCTCCCTTCCCACACCATCACACACAAGCTCGTCTCAGGCACCAATGCCCACTTCTCCGTTCTTCTCGAGCCAGTTCGACACCTCCTCACTCCCCGCAGGCTGGGATAACATGCCCAATAT
The DNA here is from genome assembly GCA_038091455.1 of Leccinum uliginosum. Classification (NCBI taxonomy): domain Eukaryota; kingdom Fungi; phylum Basidiomycota; class Agaricomycetes; order Boletales; family Boletaceae; genus Leccinum; species Leccinum uliginosum. The sequence goes on from JBBPOM010000265.1 coordinate 18,603, forward strand.
ATCCCCCTCCAACAAGTCCACCACCATCCTCGCCCTCGCCATCGCGCTGGCCGGTTCGATATGTGTCTTCATGCTTGTTTGTCTCCTTTGGAGACGGCGGAAGAAGAAGGCAAAGGACCCAGAGCTTCGACTGGCCCGCAAGCTAGACGCTGGTGGTGACGCCAACGACAATGGGCAGGACACAGCGGCTTACGGGAAGATGCGGATGTGGTCAAGAGCCACGGCACGCTGGAGGTCCAACATTCGTCAATCAGCTCGCCGGCGGAGAAAGAGACCCACGACGACGGTTGCTCCCGTCGCTAGTCGGCCATTATCTCCGATCTTGTCCAACGAGTCAGACCCTCCTCCCACACCAAAACTAGCCTCCGCGTCCACCTCGACTCTCCATCCCACGCTATCCGGCCCACACACCACTCTCCCCGAGCGCCCTCATTCTGCGTCGCCCCCTACCTACGGTGCCTCGCTCGCTCCGTCTGCCCATCTCCCACCTCCCTCCACCGTGTGCAGTTTGCCTTCCACCTCGGGCCTAGTCCATTCTGGCAACCAGCCTCCCTTTGCTGATGACGGACCAATACCATACGTCCCTCCAAACGACGGCCATGTAGCTACCGATGACAAAGCACAGCTCGCCCGCATTCGCGACTTGGCAAGTTCTCCTCCAACTATGGTAGACGCCGTAGGCGCAAGCGCCATACAGCCAGTTTCTGTCCCAGAGTGGCACGAAGTAGAAGACGATCTAAGCGACTTGGGCATTGATCTGAATCAATCACCCATGTCTTTCCCTCATTTCAACTTCCCCCCTTCATTTCCCCCGCCTCCTTCCGCGTCTGACGTGCCTTTTGGTCACCTGCATGACCCCCCTCTACATTATGGGAATGTAGGCAACATTTTGGACATCCGCCCTGCTTCGGCATCACCATCACCTTTGCCGGAAGATCCGCCGAGTGCGCCCTCTACCGACGACCTTGGTCTAGAGCCTTCTGCGCCAGCCTTGGAAGGTGAAGACGATATATTCCAAGATTGGGACGAGGCTTCCCTTGACGCTCCCGGTGGTCCTAGCTCGCCGGATATAGCCTCTTCTCCATCTTGCGTAGAAGAATCGACCACGGTACCATTCGCATCCCGCGCTTCTTCGTTTTCTATCCCGGAGTCTGTTTCCATGGACGACATACTCCCTCGATATCATCCCTGAGATGTTTGTTGGTCGTGAGGACTTTGTGCACACTCATGTACACTTACCATATGGCGAATAGTATATCACTAATTGTTGTGCTACCACTTGCATATCCTTGAACGAGCCACGTGATATCATTGATCTCTTCAATAATAATCCCTTCCAGGCTCATGGTCCTTGAAGTTTCCCAATCGCCGTCATGGGCAAGTCTCAAAAGAAACGATCGATGCGCAGGTACAACCCAATGAGAGTTCCCGACTCGCATTTACCCCAAGGTCTTGCCTCCTCCGAGTCCACATCCACGAAAAATCAAGAGGTCTTGCCAATCATTCAAAAGGTATATCACACTCGTTGGACCCTCGATTTAGCTTAGTGACGCGACTCCAGATGGAGAGCCCAGACGGGTCTGAACGCAGATGGGCCTGCGTCGCGGTGTCTAACCTCATTCAAAACGATCCATCCACCCGGAGGTTGCTACAAGGCAAAAACGTGGTCGGAGCCTTGATCACACGGTTGTCGGACAGCGAAGAGGAAGTATGGATAGAGGCTGCCGGCGCTCTACGGTCCGTCCTTTTGGGTCTGATTTCTAGCGATCGATCATCGACCCTTGACGCGCTAGAAATCTCTGCATCGATGGGGGGCATGACATTTGCGCGGAAATGTTCAACAAAAACATCATCGCACCCCTGAAGGCGTTCGTTCCAAAGGTATTTGCGCATTGTCCCTTGCACGCATACACCACCTGAGTTGTATTCTCGCACAAGATTTCAGCGATACTTGCTCAGCTCCTCGAATCCCCCCAAAATGCGCCGGAAAATGCGAAAAAAGTGGTGTACGAGTTCGCAGACAACGTAATCACCATTCTGTGGTGCATGTCGTGAGTGGTTTTACCTTTCTACCCTACCTTGTCTTCCGTGTCTCAAGAACGATGATCAGGGAGACTTCGAACAAGGCTCTCAACGCCATCAACGCCATCAATCTAATCCCGTTTTTGATGTCCTTCTTGTCCTCGCGCGACAAGCTGCCTGTATCGACTGTAGTCGCAGCAGGTAGTTATTTTTGCTGCTGCTTTGCTTTCCAGTCGACCAATTGATTTTATTCGTTGCAGCCCAAAGTTTGTATGTCCTCACAGACGACAATCAGCCGGCGATAGACGAAGTTCGTTGTGATGCTGCCTATAGTTCATGTCTGCTGGACATCTTGCCGGGAAACAAGCATGATCCCAAAGGAAAATCAAAAGATCTCTCTGAAGATCGTTTCGAGACGCTCAAGGTCCTGTGTTGCGGTGAGATTCTCTGCGTACTCGGATGTGTGAGTATCATAGATCAAGCCGGAAGCCAGGCATCGTGAACAATGTGTCGCCACTGCCGCTACCCAGTGCTGCGTCCACCATCGACGTGAATAACGACCTGTTACTTCCCGTTCTCCGACCTGTCATTTCATCAGTGTCCTCGGATGAAGTGGTACAACAAGTTCAAGAGCTTGTAGTACGACAGGTTAGCTGTGTCGTCGTTCAATTCCAACTCATTTCTGAACGTCCGGCCTTTGAAGGCAGAGGAACCACCGCCGATCGACAAGTTGTCATTGAAAAATACGCCAAAGTCGGATCACAAGTCGCAGACTGAGATTGACCTCGAGCGTCTAGAAAACAAATTGAGGACGATCCAGCTCGCGCTCGAGATTTTGACGGGAGTCTGTGCGACTTTGCCAGATCCAATCCCCATCATTTTGAGGGACGAAAATGACGAGATTGATACGGAGGACCTAGAAGGTATGAACATCTGGATTTTTTCATTGGACAACCGAATAACCCTTCCAGACGAGGATGTGGAAATGGACAATGACGTGGTGGAGGACATGCCGCTGGACGATAGCATGCATCCACGGGAAGATTCTAAACCATCTTCTACTGCTCTCCTGCCAGAAATAGTACGGCCACTATTATCATTAATTCAACCGACCTCTCTTTCTTTCCCTCCGCCATCCAGATCATCGATCCACCCCCCGACGACGTCTGCACTCGGCGCTGTCCACGTGAGCGCTTTTGAGTGTCTTAACAACATTTTTCTTTCTCTTTCTGCCTCGCCGAATGCAGAGCTCGCTGCGGATGAAGATGCTGGTCATGGCATATGGTCCGAGATATGGGCGGCGCTATCCAAGGTTGGGCTCGAAATCGGTCCAGGTCAGGAACTCAAGCAGGATATCTGGGAGACTGCCATTGGCGTCCTCTGGGGCATCGGTAACATCTGGAAAGGCAAACTGGTGAGAGTCACGGGCTCGACGTATCCCCTCTGCCGGTTTCAACTATCCACGCAGGTTCCGATCGATGACCAAGTCCAGATCTTGATGAACGTCTGTGACTCGAGCACGGAATCCCGCGTACAGGTGAAATGCATCGGTACGCTAGAGTGCCTGGCGCAAAACACGCATTCCATCGAGGCGAACCGGGTACGTCGACATGGTTTCGCGTGTGTATCGAATGATCGACCCGACTCACACCGTTCACAAGGTGATATCTAACTATCTGCTGTCGCTCTTGCCGAGCGCGACCACGGCGTCGACCAAGGGTACTGAACCGCTCCTCCAGGCGGTCTCTGCGCTGATCGATATCTATTCGGACGAGAGGCTCTCGTACGACGTCAATTTTAGGACTGGCAGGTTTCTAGATCGCCTCGTGGAGTGTGTGGACGGGGTGAAGAAGGTAGTGAGGGGGATTGATCGCCGAAAGGAACCGGATTTGAGGCTGAGAGGAGAGGAAGTGCGTGATAACTTGGTGGCGTTCATCAAGTACAGAAGGGCGTTGCGTGTGACGTAGATGCTGGTTGTGAGAAGCGGTAGATCTGATCAAGCCACGTAGTGTGTTACCTGTAACTCCCATATGGTGACGTTTATAGCCCCGAAGTCCTGGGATGGGCACGTTGCGCAAAAGACTGCTCGTTAACATCGTGAGCCCCGAACACACGACGGCGCGTGGTCCGTCTAATTTTCATAAAAAATAGCATACATATATGGGATTTCCGTCTAATTATGAAACTACTTGACCACACGGCTGGTACATTTCTCGAATAAATCAATCGTCAGGGATGACTTGAGTACTCTGACCAACATACGAGTCAGTCGTATACTTGGTTTATTTGAACTGACGCACCCTGTTGCTATCAAACGGATTCAAACCCGCAGCTACTCGGCTGCCTGCAATCGAAGCACTCCAGTCGATAACCTCCCATTGGTGGGTGCCAGCTTGCTTCTGCTCTTGATGGATCGACCTCGCAGTGATCAGACGTTGGTGAGCTGTATCCACTGCTGGCATCGGACAGTTCAGTTCAGCCGTGAGGCGACGGATGTGCCTGATCCAGGACATCGTCAGCATCTGGTGATGTAGTCAAGGTTACGACCAACACCGAATCCTTGATCCCTCCATCGATGGCGAAACCCTTGGAGCCGTCAAAGTTATCGTTCACCATGCGTTCACCGTATGCTATCAATCTGAGTTCTTCCCTGATCAAGGTGATCGAGTTTCAAACGATTTCGATGCCTACCCAGGAGCTGGCATTATATCTGATCATCGCTATATCAGACGCGGGAGCCGGAGCATAGCCCTTGACAGACATACCTTTGACTAGATTAAGTACAGCATGGGCTCCGATTCCTGATTTGTCACCAAGAGTGAGTGTCTCGGCGAGCAGCTCGTTAGCACCCATGATCAACCCGTTGCCGATCAACTTGAAAGTACAGGCTAGATGACGAGGGGGTGAGGGAGCAATTGCGAGACATTGCGATTACCCACCTTTCTCGATATTTCCACCGAGGTCGATGACCTTTCTGCCCACGCCGGGGACGGTGAGATGGGCTATTTCTTTCTTGGATCGGTAGTCACCACTCATTGCAATCACGAGCTTCCCAGACTCTGCTGCCATTGGAGGTCCAAAGACCGGAGCTGTCACAAAGCTGCACTGATGAAAGCTGGAGACCAGTCTGTCGATTTCCCCTGAAGGGTTCCAATCAGCATCCGTCCAGCTGGACCAAGGGTGGTGGGTGCTTGCCAGCGAGCGCGGGGTATATCTTTCGCGAGTCAGACCATCTGCTGAAAATGGAGTGATGATATGAAAATAAACTCACCGTGCTGGTATCAACGAAAATCTTTGCTCTGTTGCCAGTGGGTGGCGTTTCCTGTAAGAGGTGCCGGATCTGACGACGCTAACTTATCTCGGAAGTAAACGGGACAAACCGAAAGAGCCTTTGCGAACTCGTTGTACGCGCTCTGCACGGCAGCATCGTTGGCAAGATTAGTGAAGATAATATCACACTCGATGGCCAGTTGAGCTAGGCCGGACGCGACATGGGCAACCTCTGGGCCGACCTCGTCGACGAGCTTCTGTGCCTTGGACAAGGTGCGATTATAGAGGAGGACTGGTAACTTCTGTTGACGAGATTTGGTAATGTTACGTGCCATGAAGTAACCCATGGCCCCAAGGCCATACCATCCGATCTTGAGGGGATAGGAACATGGAGTGTTAGGGCGGGAGAAGGGAATTTCTACAGAGAGCATGGTCTAAGAGTATCCTCGGAAGGATTAGGGAGGATGTGTATCATCCTGGCTGTCCAATTTATATGTGTCTACGATAAGGAATTGAAGAGCTGGGATATATAGCATCACGTGATCTACAGACTCTCGCAGCCTCCGTTCGTCCGACTTGTCGACGGGGGGGTCGTACTAAACCAAAAGGCAATCGAGTTCTCCTCGACGTCCACGGTCTGCTGGCCATCCAAACGATGCAGCAGCAAGCATACCCAAGCGAACAGAAAGGCACTTTACTTCCGGGCCAGACAATCTCTGTCAACAAGTATACCGTCCAGGTGGAGAGGTATCTTAGCCAAGGTCTTCGAGTCCCGCCTTACTTCCCCAATGTCTAAACACTCCTCCCCAGGTGGCTTCTCCCATGTCTACCTCGTAAGGACCCCAACGCCCGTGTGTAACACAACCCATCATGTCCTTAAGCGCATTGCTGTGCCAAACGAAGCATTGCTCACAGAGGTCAAGAAAGAAGTCGATATCATGGTGCGCAGCAGGATCGTCGACCGCGTCCCGTCGCCTCACACCATCATATCAGAGGATTCTGAAGGGCCACCCAAACATTGTTTACCTCATCGATGCCGCATGGCACAGAATGTCCAACGGCCAGTACGAAGTTTTCATCCTTATGGAGTTTTGCCCAGGTACCCAGCGTCTGTATTATTTTTTCGTACTTGTCTTATTTAGACAAACCCTAGGCGGAGGTATCATCGACATGATGAACAGGCGTCTCAGGGAACGTCTCACAGAAGCAGAGATTCTGCAGATATTTGTCGATGTCCTCGAAGGAGTTGCGGCTATGCATAACCTGCGACCGGCTCTACTGCATCGCGATCTCAAAGTAGAAAACATCCTTCAGTCATCCAGTACCTCCTTCAAATTGTGCGATTTCGGATCAGCGACACCAGTCGCACCCCGACCGCCATCCACGGCTCAAGAGATCAGGGCAGTTGAAGCGGATCTCAACCGCCATACAACTCTTCAGTACAGGCCCCCGGAAATGATCGACCCTTATTTGCGCCGTCCTATCGATGAAAAATCCGACGTGTGGGCACTGGGGGTGTTGCTCTACAAGCTCTGTTACTACACGACTCCATTTGAGGAGCATGGACCTTTGGCCATCTTGAACGTACAGTACCGGATCCCTCCATATCCTGTATATTCTCCGCAGCTGAATGGCTTGATCGGTACGTTGATCCCTTCATCCATATTTTTCTTGTCTCATCCATCTGAGCACTGTAGTTTCGACGCTCCGTGAGCATGGCGCTCAACGTCTATCCGTGTTTGAGCTCCTTGTCCAAGTCCATCGCATGCGCGGCACCAAATCACGCTTCACCTACCATATTGCCCCACCGCAGCCTCTTTCTCCACGGACACCTCAGTCGCAAGCAGCTGCCCCACTGGATAATCTAGTCTCCTACCGTCCGTCGTCCAGCGCCACGCGGCGGCCTTCACCAGCAAAGAATACTGGAATTCAAGCAAGAGACAAAGTATTGGAGGCTATTGCCCCGATGCGACGCGGACGTCCGTCTTCCTCTCAGCAGCAGGGCCCAGAAATATCGAAACCACCCAGTCCACCGAAGGTACTGCTGGAAGCAACGAAGCCCAAAAAGGTCGACTTGTTGGACGACCACTTTGATGCGGAGGAAGACACCGCTTGGAGAGCCATAAAGAGCAGTGCGCCGAGTGATGACGATAACAAACCCCTCGGTTCTAGCAGTGCTACGGTTTCAACGTGGAAGCCAAAGGGTACCGCGCGGGCTGTTACGGAAGCCAATTGGAGTGTTGAATCACTTAGCTCAAAAGTGACCGATGGCGACGTGCTCCCAGCTAGTTCTACCTTCGGGGACAACTTTGCGGAGTGCTTATGGAAAGCATACGATGGTGACAGTGCAGGCTCTGGTGCAACTCCATCTGCCTCGACCGAGAAGGTGGCGTCGTCAAAGATCGCTCCCCTAGAGGGGTCTCGGACCACGAAGCTTGTCATTACTAAAGGGAAGGATGCTTTTGAGGGGTTGGGCCTGTCATCTACCTTACCCCCCGCTCCAACTCTGGGTGAAGCACGCAAGCTGAGGACAGGGTTGGCGGCAGTCAATGCCTTCAATCGTCACGCTATCGCACATATCCCATCGTCGACAGCGACAAAGCCAAAGCCTATCACTGGTAGCGTAAAGCCGTCTCCTTCACCTCGTCCGTCGCCTCCGCACACAAGCTCGTCATGGAGGAATAGTCCTGTTATCCAGGCAGTGTCAAGCTCAACCCCCATGAACCCCAACCCTACATTTCTTCAGACTGGTGATCTGTCTGCAGAGACAAGGTTCCCCGCCCTAGAAGAATTACATGCAAATGTGGCATATTCTCAGAAGCCCAGCCGTTATACCACGCAACCAGAACCTAATCTTGGCAACGAGAACATCATTGACTTGTCATTCCCTTCTACTTCCATACCCTTCCGTCCACAACCTCGGCGTTCGCTTGCCCAAATTAATGCTCGTTCAGATCAAGTTACAGGAACCGCAGCTCACGAGACAGGGGAAGCGCGACGGCCTTTAGCAGGTCCGGAGACCGGCGAAGCTGTCTCGTCAGCCAAACGTTCCAGCGGTCGTCCGCCATCACGAACATCACTGAAACGCGCGGGCAATGCTTCCTCCAGATCTTTTGAGACACATGACTTGGTTGATTTGACGGGTGACTCAACCAGCGCTCCCTTAGCGCCACAGAAGACTCGCGAGTATAAGGACTGGCTGACGGGAGATGTTGACACGCTGATATCGCCGGCGAAGGATCGTGCAGCATCGGAGATGAAATCCCAAGAGACACCCGTACTGCGCGAGTTCACTCACAAGCGCTCTTCGCTCGTCCAAGAGAACAGGGTCCCTATACAAACCCCGCAAGAAGCTGTCACTAGCCAACGGCTTGAGTACCCCAACCAGACATCTACAACCCCTTCGAGAACCAGGAGAAACTCACGGAGTTCACGATCCAGGGAACGCAAGCAAAGTACGAGCCTGACCTCAAGCCACAAAAACACTGTGCTCCCAAGTGAACTTCCGCAGGCATCGTCGATACGCTTCCCAAATATCAGTCAGGACTCATTCATGGGGTCGATTACTCGTCCTTCATTTGAGAGGTCTTCCTCTTCAGATGACTGGAAGGCGCAGCCAGCATTAGAGTCCCCACGAGACCGGAAGATATCTTCGAGTGATGAGGAGAGTCCTGAGGACGCTGTCGGGTTTAAATCCTCGAAGGCATCCGGTCCGAGGCACAAAGGAAGGCAGAGCTCTGTCCACGACTTGGTTGACCTGTGGGGTGGTGGGGTGGTCCAGACAAGGGAGAGGCGGAAAGATGCAGTTACGAATTCGTCCACCGATTCCCCCCACGAGAAACCTTTGAAGAGTCGGTCCATCGCTATGCCTTCTGCGACGAAGTTCAATGCAACGTCACCGCAGCATCTACAAGCTCCAGCTCCAAATTCTGGGGTAGTTGAGGTGCCACGATCACCTAGCAGGTCGCCGAATCGGCGTTCTCCCAGGTCTCACGTGAAGCAGATGTCGGCTGTGAGTTCAACTACCAACACGCCAACGTCTTCCTCGAGAGGCCGCCCACAATCCTTGCTCTTGTTCCCAATGGCAAAGTCTACTTCTGACGGGAAAGTGGATACGCCGGTGACACCCTCTGGTCTTTCTGTCCCCCCAGACGGCTCTCGTGTGGGTGGCTCCCGTCGACCGTCGATCACAGACATGGTACAGAGATATGAGGCCATTGGGAGAGTCGCATCCCCCGGACCTCTTTCCCTCCCCAAATCAGCTGTGGTGCCGGGCGTAGTACCGGTGGCGACAGGCCGTGCTCTACAACAGTCTCTGCATTCTCCCCTGGCGTCGAAGTTCTCCCCTTCCCGAGTTGCTCCCACATCTGATGATGTCTCTCAGGCTGTGGAGAGCGACAAGCGGCAGCTGTCTGTCAATGCAAAGCCTAGCTACACTGGATCAACCGATAAATTGGGGGTCACGTCCAGAGGCCAGAGTTCGATTTCGGGGTTGCCAACCACGTCGTCGTCTAGCAAACTGCTGTCGCACAGTTCTTCCCAAGGAGGTATTGATGGCTTACCCTCTCCAGCCTCCAACGCTCCGGTACCACCAGAGGAGGATCGGCGTTCGCCTTCGCCCGAAAAGCCCTATCGAGGTGTCGGTAAACTCATTGATCAGTGGCAAAGGAAATCAGAGGAGGCTTCTCATGGTCCCACTGGTTCCACGCCAAGACGGGGGTTCACCACGAAGCGAGCTGGACTTGTTGGTGGAAGTGTCAATCGGGACAATTGAGCATTGTGAGGCAGTGTATTCTTGCGTGGACTTATCACCCCCTCTCTTCACTATTTACATGGAGGTACATCGAATGGGCTTGAAGGTAGTCACTGTCGTCTTTAGAATTCAACTTGATTCTGATCTGCTCTTTGAAAGTTAGTGATGATGGGATAACATTACGCCAGCGGGCCTCTGGCATCTAGAGTTCCCTACGTCCACAAGAGAAATTATACAGTTGCTTCAAATCGATTCCGAATCCTCGAGGCAGAAAGATTGATATACATCATTCCAGGCCCAACTGACAATATTTTTTCACCACCTGCAATTCCAGTTGAATTCTGATCAGTGTGGCTTGCTCGTATTTGGTCCTAATAGATTTGGCTACTGTAGTCTAACAAACTTGAGCTTGAACTTTGAAACACTTCTCAGAGGGCACGTTCATCCAGGTTAATGATTTTCGCCCTTACATTCATCTTCCTCGAGAGGCCGTTCACAATAATTGCGGTCCACTTTTGACAGGAAAGTGGATCCGCTGGCGACACCCTCTGGTCTTTTTGTTCCCCAAGACGATTCTTGTGACACTAGGTGGTCGAGCATCGTACCAGCAACCACAGGACGCGCTCTACAACAAACGTTCTCCTTTTGACCTCGAGGTTCTCCCGTTTTCGATTTGCCCCGCATATCTGTTTCATTGACTGTCGACAATGAATACAGAAGAGCCGGACCAAACCGACAAACTGGGAAATACGTCCAGAAGTCTGTCCGATTTCGGGGTTGCCCACGACGTCGTCTAGAAAATTGCTGGGTTACTTTCTATACAGCCACCAATGTTCCTCCACCTGAGGAGGATCAGCGTTTATCTTCCCTTGAAAAGCCCTATCAAATAAAACTCGTTGATCAAGTGACAAAGGAAATCGGTCTTGTGGGGTCTACTGGTTTCACGCCATGCCAAGACGGGGGATTTACCGCGAAGCGAGCTAGGGACAATATGTATGACTCTCATCTTCTCTCTACTATTTACATGAGATACATTGAATGAGCTTGAAGGTAGTACCCGGCGTTAGAATCCAACATTGATTTCGACCTGCAGAAGAAATGGTTAGCTCGCTCTTCGGATGGGCGAACGCTGACGCACTTTTGCAACCCTTTCGTCGACTTTCTTGGCAAATTTGTTCACAAAGGATTTGAATGCTTCCTGGACTTGTGGCGCTTTGCATTCTTCGCACTTGGAAGACGACATGTCTGTCAAAACTTTGTCCACGAGCTTTGGGTCTTTCACAGCGTTGCTGTGAGGGGAGCATTGCAGGGCGCATGCCGACTTCTTCATATAATCCATCCACCATATGTGCACCGGCATGGATTCCTCCCGACCCGCCGGATGCCTTCTGGATGGCGGTTGTCTGATCGTGGTCCATTCCACGTAATTGTCACATCCAAACAAAGGTGATATGTCTTCCATATACACGATCCATGTATGATCCTCTGCCAGCGCACGCGCAGCCGCCGCGCACTCCTCACGATACAAGACGAGGCGTGAACCTTTTCGAACTCGGGGACATAGCCACGTCCCAGGAGCGTCGGTAGCGCCAACGTGTGCTGGGCCGCGAGCCGGACCGCCTCGCGTTGCCTATACAGGCAGGCGAGTGCATAGACCCGCACGGGATCCAGGCGGAGGAATGTGGGGTTGGTGAGCTCTCCGAGTGCGACGAGGCGGAGGTTCACCATGTCGTATTTCGTCGCTGCCTCGAGGGCGGCGTAGAGCTCCTCGAGATTCTCGATCTGGAACTTTCTCCCGCTGCAGCTGGGTGGGTGACAGAGTGAAAGTAGGTGTTCGATAGTGCGCTTGTCCTCGGACAAGTCTATGATCGGACGTCCGTCGTCCGACGAATGAGCATCGTTCTGCTGTGGTAGCGTGAACATGTCACTAAAAACGGTGGAAGATATGGAGAGGACGATCTTCCATGAATAGAATAGGGCTCCATCTGAGGAGCGCAGGATAACATCATGAGCGGGCTGAGTTGAATCGTTTTGCATGATACGAGGATTGTGAGAGAGGAGTTGGTTTAGGGGCTCCAACTTTATAGAAATTCGTAGGTGTGGTATAATGATATATCAGAGCATACTGTCTTTGGTATGGTATGTTTTTCAGGATGGTGACTCAACCTAACAACCTGTGCTGGTTCGTTCACCGGGCACACTGTCCCCTTCACCATCCTCATCCGCATGGTCAAAACTATCGGTATCAGAGACCAGGCGGTGGTGCGAGTGACCAAACGCCTCCCGCGCAACGTCTTTGCCCCTTCCGAGCTGCCACGACTGCCCGTCGGCCATGTTTCCCTGAACTAGGTCTGTATCACCGGTGATACCGAGCTCGAGTGCCACAGCGTCGGCACGCGCCAAGTTCGACTCGTACGGATGAATGAATATATTATTCGGCTTCGACTTCGTGCGTCGTCGCTCGATATGACGCCATGAGCGACCCGTTCCTCCTGGGAACGACGTCTCGAGCAGGGGTTCCTCCAGTCTAGCGGTGCGGTGCGTTCTGGGTCAGTTCTCTGGCGAATTGACTTTTGTACACGTACTGTCCGTCCGAATTCGGTTCTTGGTATTCGAAATATTCGATGGCGAACTGTCCGATGGAGAGCGTGATCACCTAGGGGAGGTGATAAGGTTCGTAGCTCTCTTAGATAGGGACTCGGAGTGCTTACGACGACGGCTATAGCCCTGGGGAGCCGTAGTCAGGAGCGATTTATGTACGACGATAGAAAGACGCACCCTAGATGGTTTGACATGGCTATGAGCATATACAACCTGCACGCCATGAGCTATCTTTTCGAGGGGGAAAGAGTAACCACTTACAATCTCAAGAAAGTGAGGCAACCATACATGGAACTCCTCCAGGCTGCGGTCGCAAGCCGTGAGTGCCGTACACAACGGGGCTGTATGTTTTTATTCGAGATGACGGTCAAGAATCTGCAAGGAGGTATATTTGTGAGCACGGGAGGGAGGAAGAGTGGGACGAATTGCACCTCTCGCAGAGACATATTACAGATATGATGATGCTACAGAAAAGGAACGAGGAAAAGGAACGGAGACGTAGGAACGAGAAGAGGACGTGTTCGCCGAGGAAATGAAGATGGAGATAGTCTACCCAGCCATCCATCGTCAATATATTCCGTAAAAATAGTTTGGACGACCCTTGGACTATATTATATTACGTCATACAGCCTTCCCCGCTTCCATTGCCTTTTGCTCTCTCCACTCACACGAATCCCGATATTCACACGTACTGACGACACGTCAATCCCTGACACGAACAACATGCTAATCGATGACTTACAAGCACCGATTCGTTCGGCTGAGATCCACCCCCTTGGCCGGTCGGAAACCGAACCACCATTGGAGGACGTCGGCAAGTTGGGCATCCAGCTCGTCGTCATTCATTTCGAATTCTTTCGTCCCGATGATCGGCGATATTTCGACGATGGATTTGCCTTCCACTTCGACCTCCGGCGCAGTCACGTCTTGCTTCGTTCCATCAGACCGAGGATCGTCTAATTTATACTGACACATCAACGTTGACTTCCACATTTCCAAGCACAGATCCCCACCATGATCGATATCTGTGTCTGCTTCTGTTGTCACATGCACACGCGCCTTGTCTGCGCAGTCCAACAGCGATTGCTGAACTGCCCAAGCCAGTGCGGGGTCGGAATCCAACGGGGAAACGAGGTTCTTCCAGACGGTAGATGTGCAGTCGGTGAACGAAGGCCCAGCTTGCTTGACATCGTGGGCTACTCGATGAGCAACTTGGCTGGCTTCTTGATGGGCCATCCCACCGAGACTCGTTTCGATGGCGCAAGCAATGTCGAGTTCTTCTTGGAGCACAAGAGCTTCGAGTGGGTCATCTATATCTACTGTCTTTGCAGCTCTATGCTTTCCTTTATTTCGCTGCTTTCTTGCAAATGCTGACCGACGGTAGACAATTTGCAGTTGTCGACTGACCCCCACAAGGCCATCAGGTTTCCGTTGCATCATATATTTCCACTCGGAAACCAAGCGATTGAGATGTAGGCTGCAATCCGTAGAGTGTCTTTCCCATTCGATATCTTTCACGAACTTGTCCGAAAAGGGTTTCGTGGGATCGATCTTCAGTTGGGTCCACAGTAGATCAAAGTCGAACGATTCAGGTTCGAGGATGGCGGTGAGCATGCGGTGATACATCATGAGCTGGATGCGTGGTCCAAGGGAATCTTGATCCGAGGGAATATTTTGGGACCGGCGTGTCTTGTAATCGAGGATACGTAACTCGTATGACTGTCCAGGAATGTAAGGTGACGTCGCGTGGTCAGCCTCGCTGGCTATGCTCGTGGCCGATGCCACTCGTTGCTTTTTCTTTGGTGAGGAGCAAGGAAGTGATGTGGGTGGATCGACTTGATCTTGACTCGTTCGAGTCAAGAGGACCTCGTCCTTGGCAACATATAAGCAGGAATGGAGATGGAGTGATGGATACATACAATGATGCCTAAAATGACTTGGCCATGTGTGATTATGAACACGGGCAGTTCCCTCTGTTGGGCGATCAGTACGATGGAAAAGGAAATACAGAGTTGGTTACCGTGACGCCAGTGAGAACCAGTTGATTAAAGCCGTCGATGAGCTGTAGCATACTAGGGGATGACGATTAAAGAAGGCGTGTACGAAACGCAAAGGGCCTGACCGAAGACCGAAGCGTTCCTCATCGGAGACGGGACGGACGACGATTGTATCGGGACGTAGCTCGGCTTCCAAGGCTTTGTGAACAGACTATATGGGTGTATGAGAGGTGGTACACGGTGGGGAGAAGATGCAAGGTACCTTGCCGCGCTTGAGTGTGCGGTCGTTTGCTTGGGCGATCTCGGGTTGGACGCGTATCTGCTTTCCGTTCTTGGAGGTAAAGGAAGAAGGGCGGAGATGGAGGGGTTTGTTGCGTCGGCCATAGAGACTGTACTCGTACTGTGCCTCACACCTAGAAGAGTTGGAGAGCCGTCGGGGTGACGAATTGATGCTTACCAAAGTGGGGCAGTGATGTCTGTGACTGCGATGTGTTTTTTGTAGGAGAGAAACTTTTGAA
>JBBPOM010000266.1:0-33757 GCA_038091455.1 Leccinum uliginosum
TAAAATGTCGTACGGAGGATGGCCATTATGATGCGTTGCGGCGGTATCTCGGATCTCGGGTGCCTTTGAGGCTTGTGCAAGGTATTCCTATATGCACGCTCACCCCGCGACTCATCTTGAACATGCGGGGAATGTATGCGCACAGTACAGTTTACGGGCCGAAGAGGGCATGGGATCGACACCGGGTTTGGTTTGTCAGTCATATCTAGTAGTAGCCACGGGGCGGGCCGTTCGTCGATCGTATTTGCGGACGTCGAGGAAAGAGAGGAATTGGGGCGTGCCAACAGCGAAGATGTACAGATGGAAAGGAGAACAGCCCACTGAATTTGTCTGAAATCAGAGTAGACCCTGCGTTGATGAGTCGATGACTTGTAGCAATATGATATCGTTGCTCGCCACCTACCGTTGCAATACTATCAGATTCACGTTGGGAGACCGCCAGATCGAACGTGGGGTCGATACATTGATCCACTGCCACTGCAAAAAGTAAATCGACTAATTCAGAGCGTCCGAGACGCGGCTAGTTAGCGGCAAGGACGCGAGAAAACAGCGTAAATTTCTGTTAATCAGCGGCATCTTTGAGTGACGCTGATCAGTGATCATTTTGTCTAATACTATTATCAAGACCGTCTACCGTCGGCAGGCACAGTCTGTGACACCCAGATTATAGGATGCTAAAAATCAGTGTCAGGCTGACACTCAGAATCAGCGTCGATCAGATGTGACGCTGATTTCACGATATACTTTTTGCTGGCAGAGTTAACTGAGGAGGCAAACAAAGATTGCTGCAAAAACACACTACCAAACCATACAATGAGGCAAGCAATACAGAAGCACAGCACCGAAGCCCTACATGAACACGAGAGGAAGAAGAAGAAACAACGAAAAGCAAAATCTGAACACGTACACCACTAGCACATCACCCCACCTGCTTCACCGTATACTTTTCCCAACTCGGATATACAAACGTTTCCGTCTTGGTCTTGGTCTTGCTCGTCGAAGTAGTGTCCTTGCCGACCATCTGTGCCCGCGTTGACTTGTGCGTCGCAGACTGTCCGCCGGGCACGTACTTGTACTCGGGCACCTCGAACACGACGGGGATGAGCATGATCTTGAGCCTTCGGTCGTCCGCCTTGGTGCGCGCGAACGGGAGCTGCTTTTGGGGTTTTGGTTTCATGAGCTGGGGGTAGGCGTTGCTGTCGTTGGTGCTCAGGGCAGGTACATCTCGCACGTGAGGTGCAGTGCTGGAGGAGGTTCCGCCGACAGAGGAAGACGCAGCTTCTTCTTCTGGGTACGGGAACGACGACAGGTTTGGAGGTGGGGGAGTTGGCTGTGAGGTCGGTGGCAGCAGCAAAAGCATCTCCTCCAGCGCTTCCGTATTCGAAGGTTGTATCCTCAGCGCCGCGCGGAGGTCTACATAGGTGCGTAGGTGCGTAGCTGTGTGAAAGGGAGCCTCAGACAACGATACCTTTAATGGCCTCGTCCGTGCGACCCATCATCCGGCGGGCTTTGGCTCGCCGATAGTACCCCTTGATGCTCCGATGTTGGCTGAGGGCTTTCGAGCATGCGTTCTCTGCTTCGATCCATCTGCAAGGTTGGTAGGAAGATGAAAATGGAACGGATGAGCGAGTCCGCCTACTTGGAAAGTTTCAGGTACGCTGCCGCGATGTTGAGTTGGTAATGGGGCATTTCTGGTTCCACTGTATGCGCTGTTTGGTAGTGGTGGACTGCGACTTCGTAGTCGCCGCGCCGAAATGCAGCGTTGCCCTCCACGAGTAAATTAGAGGGTACGGACGAATTCGAGGAAACAGCGACGTTACCAGTTCTTTTTCCTTCTCGGCTCTGAGATAGCGTACTTCCATGATCTCGGCGATGGTCATCTCGGGTTCTGTCGATCCTGGATTTGCCTCCTCCTCGGACTCGTTCCCGGTAAAGTCGAGATCGAGATCCCACACGTCTTCTTCCTCTACAGTCTCCCATCCGTGGACGCCGCTCCCTATATGCTCATGAGCGACGACGAGAAGGAAAAGAGGGGATGTAGCAGACCTCGACCGTCCCACTCCCTCTGCTTTCCGGAACGCACTCCGCTGTTCTCCTCGTCCTCGCTGACCGTCTTCTCACACACCTCGCCCAGATGATCGGTTGAACAACCGCAGTCGCACCACTTTGTCGTGAGCTTCTCGCGGAGGACGTTGCCGTATCCGCTGACGTCGAACTCGCGAGCGACGCGCCACAGAGTTTGCGAGACCCGCTCGTACCCGAGACGGACCTTGAGTCGCCAGTGCTGGTCCCATCCCGGCGGGGGTGTCGTGCGCAAAAGAGATTTTTCGCCAAACTTGAGTTCGCAAGCTTCTTCGAGCGCTTCGAGGCCTTCGGCTAGTGTGCCGAGGTGGGGCGGTTTTGTGAACGTGGCATGTGGCATCGCTCCGAGGACGTCGAGGTGGGCCTTGAGGGTGTCGTAGTGAGGGAGGAGGCGGAGGGAGTGGAGGCCACGGTTGCGACATACGGGGACGTTGTTGGAGAGCGCCTCGGGTTGCAATGTGAGGACGGGTGTGGTAGAAGGGAGTAGTCGGACGTACGAAATCTCTGAGAGCGGTGTAAGACCAGAGGACGCTCTTGGTTGCGACGCGTTCTCCCGACTGACGGAGCTCCATGCTGACGACGGAGCGGAAGAAATCCTTGATGTCTTCGCTGTCGGCATTGTGCGCGACCCAGCCTGGACCACCGACGGTGATGCAGCGCATGACGAAAGTTGGGAGGTAAATGAGGGCTACGCAGTATATGTGAGTAGAGAAGAGCCGAGCGATGTCCTGCTCGAAGCGAATGAGAAATATTCGTGCGATGGCGCGTTCGAGCTGTGAGACTGCGGTCATTGCGTTGGATATGCCCCGGTCGATGTGACTCGCTGGTGCTGTGGTGGTAGAAGAAGAGCCATGCTTGACCGTCGCTGCCGACTTTTTCTTGTGCGCTGGTCGTTTCTTGACGTGCGAGTACTTTGCAGGCATCGTAGTGAGTGGACGACTAGGATTATGTTATGTAATCTATTGTAGTAGTAACCAATCGACGTGAAATTGTCGCCAGTCGTTCTCTTCTTCTACCAAAACATCGTACGCTTTCGTTTCAGGACTAGACTCTTCCAACATCCACCTAAGTACTCGTCGTTGAGCACGATAACACTGTCCGTGACTTGGTACTCACGCAGAATCTCCTTCTGACCCCGGCGGTCGCACGAACACGGCCACCGACGCCGGTCTCGGTCGCGTGCCTGCAGGGCGTGGGGGAGGGGCCAGACTCGAGTCCGTCACCAACTCCGGGAGACTCGGCCGACGTCTCCTCCTCGCTTTGTGTGACTGAACCCCACCGCTGACGGTCTCCTGCCGCAAAGTCGACGATCCGATCGAACATGCCCGTGCAAGTTGGGCACGTGATCCTTGCGAGATCGCCCAGAGTCCCGAATGGAACAAGCTCGAGTATTCGACGCCCGTCCTCCAGTCTTTTCCTTTTAACCAGGACATGGGAGTGTTATGCAAAGCGAGGTAGAACGGGGGGGGGATGCAGGAGGATGAACGGTAACGAGGGTGCTATATGTACCCCTTGACCTGTTGTCAGCCATCGTGAGGACATCGCTCTAAAACTAAAACCGTTAGCTTTTCCCAGTTCCCCCTGTACGACCAAGTCGGAAATTTTAGGGAGCGCTCAGGTTGGACAGCCAAAATGAATGACCTTGCGAAACAAAAAAAGGGCAATGCTACTCTCTTTCCGGCTATCCCAATGGCGGTTCTGGTGTACAAGAAAACAAAGATATCCCGGCGCACACGCGGCCTTTTGTCAAATGAACATATTATTAATGGTGCCGGTCATCGCGAAACATGAGAGTACTATAATTGAAAGACTCCGCATAGTCTACTCTGTGTGGCACCTCCGAGGAGAGGACACGCGCACACGCGGAGTAGCCATGTGAACCTCCAGCGACGGTCCGCGGAGATGGCTACCCCGGGCCAGCCCTCTGTGGCGTAGCGTTGAACAGTCAAAGAATCGACTCCCCAGACTGGTGTTGGACCCATCAAGGGAGTTGAGATCCCGGTTCAGCTCACTAATGCGATATTGAATCATCGTATGATAAGCCTGGTCTGCCCGACGGCCGCACACGGGCCGAGACTTTGGTCATGTCCCCGAGCTGAGTCATATTAGCCCGAGGACGAGCGCCGTCGATCCGATGCGCGTGGCAAGGCAAGAAAATGGGAACGTTTGGCGTTGACTAACCCGTCTTGGTGATCGGGTGAGATGTCTGGTTGCGAGCTACTAAGAGTCATGCATGCGAACCCGTGGAGCGAGGATGGTAAAAATAGATCGGGCGCCGAGTCGTGCCAGGCCATGAAAGAAGTCGATTTAGATGATGAAGCTGTTCAAAAAAGATAATGCCCCTCCATGGCCACATTCAACTCGTATTTACTTGGCTGTCTGAGCCTGCAACTTGGACTGCACCAGTAGATCCTTTTGCTGCTCTGCCAATATCCTGCGTTTGTTGAAATATTCAATCTAGAGAGAGAAAAGGTCGCACTTGAACAGAGAAGAAAGAAAAAAGGACTTGCCCAACTTTTAGCACAATTAGCCTCGTACTTTGACTTTTCTTGCGCGCACGCGTTCCCCTCCTTGCCGGCTTCGAGGACGCCTGAGCGGTCAAGACAGGCAAAGTAGACGTCTCTGCTATCCCAGCACTGCTTCCTGTCTTGACGAGACACGTCTGGTTTCGAGGTGCTGAACCAACCCATGGTAATAGTAAGTAGCAACTCACACGGTACTACTACTTGTCGCTTCGATGGCTTCCACACCGTCGCTGCCGACGCCCGTACATCTTCACCCGCTCACACCCTTGGAAGAACTCCCTTCAAACTCGCGCGGACGTCGACCTCGTGTGCCTGCCCAGGATGGCCCCAGCGCGGAGAACGGTTCTACATCCAAGCCAACAAACACTTATTTCACCCTCAAAGCCCAGCTCGACAAGCTGGGGCCGGATGCTTCTACTGGCGGCGCCAGCGGTAGCGCAAACGCCCACGGACACGCAGGCAACACCACCAACAGCCATCACCACCCCGCCCGATCGAACTGGGACGGCAGCGTGCGCGGATTCGGGAAATCAGACCGTCCGGACTCGTTGAACGGCGAGCGCACCCTTCCTCGCTGGCCTTCCGCCGCGTCTCTGTCGACCCACATCCAGCGATCTCCCCAGTCGCAACCACCGCCACCCCCTCGTTTCGTCGTCGCCCATTCCTATCACGGCGATCCTGGTTTCATAGTCCCGCCGAGTCCGACAGCACCCCCCACCGCACGCACCCGCTGGCCCACGCCTGCAGAGGTCCACGTGCTCGCACACCACTGGCATACCTACTCGGACGAAGCGATACAGACCGCGATCGCACATCTAAGCACGGTCGAGTCCCCCTCGGATACCGATCTGCACCCCGCGCACCCGTACCACACCGCTCTGCGTGTGCTCTCCTCAGCGTTCCACCAGCTGTCGCGCGCGAGGGTCGAGCTCGAGGAGAATAGGAGGGCGTTGGAGGAGAAGCGGAGGGTGCGTGCAGAGGAGCTGTTGCAGGAGATGATACCGTCGGAGCGGGAGGTTGCGAGGCGCGTGTTGCAGAGCGTGTTTGTAGACGACGACAAGGTGGGCGGTGAAGTGGACGAGAGACATCGCGTCGAGCGTCGGGAGAGTCTTTCGGTGCGTGCATCTCTGAATGACTCTGGATTGTCATTGATTTTGTCTACAGTCGTTGAAAACATATCTCACAGAAGCGATGGAGGACCAGGTGCCGCTAGGACAGAACGTGCCCGTAGGCGAGACCCTCACGTCAACGAACGAGTCACACAATACCAACGATGCGCCCTCCGTAAAGGAGGCACCACAAGGCAACCCTCCCGTCGAGGATACCCACGAGACTCATGCAAATATACCCAGACAGGATCGAGCCTCTATCGGCGAATGGATGGGCACTTGGCTCAACAGAGGCAAGCCAAAGCATACACGCAGTCTGTCTCCCTTTGCGATCAAAGAGGAAGTGGCCAGCAAAGACAATTCGTCCCCCCATCCTACTAATCCTCATCCTGACGTCCTCGCCGGTGCTTCTCAACGCGGAGGGCGGCGCAGGCATACGAGGAGCGTGTTCGAATCCCTCGGTATATCCCTCTTGAACCCCGCCACGTCCGCCACGGGACCCGCTAAACCACGCAAAGCAGCCAAGACGACGTCGAGCACTTTGTCGGTGCCGCCTGCGCAAGACGGACGTCTCCCGTCTGCGACGTCCTCTCCAGTGCTCGCGAACGCGGTGGTACCATTACCAGCCCCTTCCGCGCCTCAATTGGCCACCTCGCCCGATCCCTTGTCCGAGCAGAAAACGGAGACATCGACGATGCAGTCTCCGTCTCTCGTGGATGAAAAGCGTGCTCTACAAGGCGCGTCGCTGCGTGCGATCGCGCACGCGACGCGTGTCATGACCTCGGACCCTGGCAGTATTCTCGTCGACCAAGGTCGTGATGCTGGGCCGCTCGTTCGCCGACTAGCGCTCGAGCTCGTGCAGAACGCGTGCGATGATCATGTCGTGTTTCGCGAGCCGTCAAAGGCGAGGGGGGAACGGAGGGGAGAGCGCAAGGATGTGCGTGCGGGGGCGGCGACGGGAGTGGGGGATGTGGGGCATGGACAGCATCAGGTCGTTGCACGCGGGATGTTGAGTTCCGTCGATGGGGTCGCGGCGACCGAGTCTCTGTCACGCGCGTTGAACACCGCCCAGGGTCAGCAGGTCTTGCGCTCAAGAACGGGCGGGCTCATCACGGCTTCGCTGACGGCACCGATATTGCATGCGCTGATGCCGCAAGCGCCACAGAGAAAAACGACGGGCGGCGGACTGGAGGGCGTAACGAGGTCCAATAACTCGGACGCCGCCGCGACCAACTCAAACGCTTCCAACCCAGCTCAGACGGGGGCGAAGAAACCGAGTTCGGTCCCGCTCGAGTCGATTATCCCAGCGACGTCTAAACCGCCTACGCACTACCTCTCCCGAAAATACACACCGCTGACGGCGCCCGATTTTCGGTTTACGATTCCGCTTCCGAGCAACGCGGCGTCGCGGATGAGCGTTTATCACCTACAAGATGACGAGGACGAGGGCCGGAAGCAGCCGTTGATGACGGACCGATACGGGTTCATCTACGACGTGTCGCAGTACGACGTGCTGTTGTTAACGCGGGCGAAGGAATGCGGAAGTACGGCTCCTGCGTGTCTGACTGGCGTCAAGATCGCGGATCGGAAGGAGAGTAATTCCTGGTCTGACGAGGAGGCGGGGGTGGACAAGGATGTGGTCCGGGTGATCAAGGGGCCGTGTGGGTGTGATGGGTGGGGATTGTTTCCCGGCGGCGGTGACAAAGAGGGAAGTGATGGCCAGCCGACGACACCCCCCGAGGACGGTCGGTCTTCTCGGAGCAAGCAACGCGGACGGTCGACGACGTTGGTTTCTTTGCCGGATGGTCCTGGGTCCTTGCCGGTCAATCGTAGCCCTACGTCTGTTCTGGTGGTGACTGCGAGCACGCCGCGCCACGTGTGTGCGAACACGATCCGGGTATTGTTGGACGACCTGACCAAGATCCACGACGGGCGGCAGATGTCTGCAAGGAAAGAGTGGGACGCTTTCGTGAAGCAGCGGAACCGGGTCGTCAGGGTGGGTGCCAAGGTGTTCTCCGCGACCACGACGACGACGAGTGCGACGGCGTTTCAAGGGCTAGGGACGACGGACGAGGAGGAAGAGCTGGCGCACACGGAGGGTTTGATCGGGTTTGCGCAGCTCGGGCTGTCTTCGAACCGCGACGAGCGGGCGAGGTTTGATAGGTTGGTGCGTGGCGGGATTCCGTTGGTGTATCGGTCCAAGGTGTGGCTCGAGTGTAGTGGGGGGTTGGAGATGCGCGAGCCGGGGCTGTTTAGGGATTTGTTGGTGCAGGCCGAGGGGGATGTAGAGACGGGGGAGGTGGGCAAGGATGCGGGCGGATATCCTGCGTTGGTGAGGAACGAGATCGACAAGGACATTGGGCGGACGATGCCATTGAATATTTTCTTTGGGGGGGATGGAGTCGGGGTGCACAAGCTTCGTCGGGTGTTGATGGCGTACAGTCGGTAAGCGCACCACGTCGTCATATGATCGGGTTCGTTTTGATCACTCTTTTTTACAGACGCAACCCCGGGGTAGGTTACTGTCAAGGCATGAACCTCGTCACGTCGACGTTGCTGCTCGTACACGCGGACGAGGAAGAGGCGTTCTGGGTCCTGTCGGCGATCATCGAGCGAATTTTGCCCGACGACTTTTTCTCGCCGTCGTTGTTACCTTCGCGCGCGTGCCCGCTGGTGTTGTTGGACTATGTGCAGGAGACGTTACCGAGGCTGCACGCGCACCTGGTCGAGCTCGGCGTGGACCTCGCTGCGATCTGTTTTTCGTGGTTCTTGTCGTTGTTTACAGATTGTTTGCCGATCGAGGTAGGTCACGCGTCGATCTCTTTCGTGTTCATGTTTTATGTTGTCCTGTTCGCCTGCAGACGCTCTTTCGGGTGTGGGACGTCTTTCTGGTGGACGGGCTGGATGTCTTGTTTAGGATCGCACTGGCGATCTTGAAGGGCAACGAACAGGAACTGATACAGTGCGAGTCGATCTCTGCGGTGTACGTCGCGTTGGAGAATTTGCCGACGAGGATGTGGCAGCCGGATAAGCTGTTGCAGGTGTGTTGTTGAAAAAAAAAAACCCTCTTCACTATCGAGTCCTCGCTGATGCGGCGGCTATTTGCAGATGGAGCTCGAGCTGAGAACGACGATGACGAGCGGAGAATTGGTGCGGCGACGGGGGGTACACGTGGATGCGTTGCGTTGTCTCGCTGGGTCGTGAACTGTGCGCGGGGAGGGGCGGTTGCAAAGTGGATTCTTGAAAGGTACTTGTTCTAGGACGGACGGCGGCATTTTTTTTTTTTTCTTACTTTTTACTGTGTTACTTTAATGACAACGGACCATCTATCACCTTGTTTTTCTTTCTTTCGTTCTCATATGACACGTCATATACATATGTAGATGGTGCAGCAATGTCTTTCTCTTTTATCATAGCTGCGGTGCAGTTTTGGTAGTCTCGGGTGCCCTCAAGTTGACAATTTGTTGGTGGAGCACTGCACCTAAATATAGAGTATGTACGTGCGGGTTGAAGCTTACGATCATTTCTGAACATGTCTTTTTAAAATAGTTTTGGCCATACGATGATTTATGCAATTTGTATGGCAAGCTGTTTCTTTTCCGACTACCCGAATCACGCTTCGGAGATCTTGCGAAGAGGTCCTACTGCGAGTTCACAAGATATTCGGTATGAGTCTCGCAGGTACCTTCTTCATGTAAGTGCGATACTCCTCCCTAGTCGCCTCGTCTCGCTGAATGGATTCCTCCTGTCATGCAAAAAAAGACCGCGGAGCCTTATTTTAGTACACGGACGCTTTTGCCAGGTTGGGACAACAAAGGAATCACCTCCATAGGGATCTTGATGACGAGTATGGCCATGTTGGGGACGAGCGTCATCAAGGGCACGTAAGACCAATACACGAAGGAAGAGAGGACCGAATGCAGTATTATCGTGCTATAGGGTCGCGAGGGGGTCAGATCGCCGGAAGTGTGACAGAGGAGACACGACGATGGGCGTACGAATACATAGGGTGACGGACCCAGGCATACGGACCCGTCTGGACGACTCTCCCTTTCTCGCGACGCTGATTATCTCTAGGTCAAACTCGTGCTCCCCCCCGAGAGCGACGGAGAGCGCGTACGTACCCCAATGGGATGGTACTGGTCACCCAGATGTTCAAATATTTGCTTCGAAAGACGCTGCAGGGACATGCCCAAAACACAAGCAAGCACCCTGATCGTGTTTCTCCGCATTCCTTCCACCGTTACGCCACACAACACGTTTGGCAACGCGAGCGCCTTCATCCATGTTGGTTGTTGCATACCGTGATAGACGAGGGTGACGATGTAGACGATAGGGAGAGATAAATGAAGGAACCCTTGGACTGGGCTGATGAGGCTAGAGAGTCGGGTAGACATGGAGTCGGGTCTGAGGGGGCCGCTCTTGGAATTGGCCAGGGAGAATGCATTCCGCACCTGGTAAGCGGTATAGTAGAGGTTGGCTGCAGTGCAGACAATGAAGAAAAGCTCAAGGAGTTGGCTAGATGACCACGACATGTGTGTGATGGAGTTAAGTCAAGGGAGAAAGAAACGAGCAAGTTATCTAGATGTCACATGACATGTGGGCCATAAGGGAAATTCGTCTGCTTGAAGCTTTCAATTGGTGGTGTATGCATCGAAAAGAATAAGGCTGCCACGTGTCAGTCACACTAGCAGAAGCGATCTCGAGCTAATCCACTCAATTCGCCTCGTAGAGCCATGCGTAGACCAACTCGAATACAGTATCAAGATCATTGATCGGTCTTGGGGTAGCGGAAACGTTCAATGTCGAGTTCACTCTGTGGCGACTTTGCGAGAACAAGCAAACGATAATCACAACGAAAGTACAGAAAGATCATGATAAAAGATACATTGAAAAAACAAAAGCGATAACACGTCACCGGCAGCTCACTCCTCCATCGCATCACTCGCATCCTCCTCATCCTCATCCTCATCGCTCTCGCTGTCCTCTCCCTCCGCCACCTCGATCGCGTCCAGACTCAAGTCGTGATCCGCAGCGACGTACGAATCGCAGATCACGTACAGCTTCAGCGCGTGCGTGCCCTTGGGCAACGTAAACTCGAGCTTGACAGACAAGTTCTTGCTGACGGTCACACGCTTGATGACGTGCAGCTGGCGCGTGCTCGGCTCCCCGACGACGAGCCACCAGTTGGCTAGTTTCTTCACCGGGAAAAACGGCGCGACCACGATCTGATCATCCGGATCGTCCTCGTCGGCGTCCCGGGAAAGCGCGACCTTCAGCGTGATGGGAGAACCGGCAGTGTACTCGCCCTTGACAAGCTCGTACGAAACGTCGAGTGTTGGGTAAGAATTGACGAACTTGGCAACGTCCCGCCTTTTGATTTCACAAACGAAAGACTTCAGTACGAGGTAGACAGTTAGGACTGATAGTACGCACATTTGTCTGACGTCCATCTGCAGTAACTTGTTTCGCCGGTCGTCTTCCATCTCCATGATGTCGTACACGGATTCGACACCTGCAGCCTTGCACCGCTTGATGACCTAGACGAGTGATGAGCCGTCATCGTGTGTGCGTGATCAAAAATCATTCAGAGACGTACCTCGGGCTCGAAATGCGGTATCTGTTTCAACGGCGAATCTGTCTCCCACATCGCTTGCACGCACATCTGCGACAAATCCATCGCTCCGAGCGCATTCAGCCATGCATTCGACGACATGACGTCCACGCAGGCCGACAGTAAATTCAACACCTTCTCGAGGACAAGCACTTGGTCGGCAGCGAGGTCGGGCGGTAGCTGGATGCGCGAAAAGTGTGCCTGGAGAAGGAGAAACGTCTTGAAATGCGGTGCCTCGAAATCAGCCTTCTCGAGCTTGACAGGTAGACGCTCGTAAATCCGACGGAGAATGACGTCTTCGTGGCGGCGAATCGGGATAACTTCGAATTCGGCAGACGACGAGACGACTTCCAGCAAACCTTTCAGTTTCGTGCGCTCCTTCAACGAAAGCGTGTAAACCTCGACGGTGACATCTACAGCGCCCGTCAGCGACAAGTTCAAAACGAACGAAAACGAAAACACCTACAGGAAATATTGTAGTATGCGGCTATCATGCCGAGGTTGAGCGCAGATATATCCATCTCGTCCTCTGTACATGGGTTGATCAGTCAAATCAATCGAGCTATACCACAACGTATCAACCCACCGATCGCAATACATTTCGAATTCACGAGATCCTGCAACGTGTTTTCGACCAGTTCCGACAAGTGATCCGACAGTGCTTGATGGCTGACGTTGTGCAGATTGTAATAATTGGGGTTCTGCGTCATCCGGCGGTAAAAGTACGACCACGTCAGGATATCCTGTATAGAACGCACCGCTCGTGAGCATGAAATACGATCATAAAATTGGCGCTCACCATCGCGTCTTGCTTGTTCTCGATCGTCTTCACCGCAATCTCGGCCAAGAAATAATCATGAAGGAGATGTGTCGGCAAGTGCGACTCGATAGGCAACCCCTCCGACAAAAACTTTTTGTAAAAGTCCTTGCGCGTCTGCTGGCACATCAGCACGCACCGACTGCGCTCGTCCTCCCTCGGACGACACGCTCTGCCCATCATTTGCAATACATCCATGACGGGGTAGTCAATGTATCGGTGTTCCTTGCCCTCGAAGAATTGGACGCCCATGATGATGACCATATAACTTGCTACTGGTAGACTCCACGCCGTATCCTAATCATTCGCTCCGAGTCAGTTCAACTCAAGACGACTCACAAAAAAGACGTACTTTTGAAGCCACCAGGACTTGAATGGCACCGGACTCGAACAAGCGTTCGACGATAATCTTGTCCTGTTTATCCAGTGCCTTGTGGTAATACCCGATACCGTGCTTGAGACACTCGGCGAGTCCCTGGTCGCTGATGTGGTCGATGTGCGGCTGCAAATCCGCTTCGTCGATATTAAGGAATCGATCGGGCTCGTTGTCGGCGGCACAATGCAGCAACAGATCGTCTACGGTGAGACGGCATTGGCGCCGGGACGAAACAAAGACGACGACAGGCCTCGTCGGAGCATACTCCACAATGGCAAGGTATGCCGGCTTCGACATGGCGATCATCAAAGAGGGGTAATGAGGGATAGTGAAGCTTTGAAGGTGGATATCCATGTCGAGCGGTCGCGAACTGGACAGATAGTGAGCGACCTACAGACTGCCCCCCACAGACACACTCACCTCGGCGAAAAGTTGAAGATGGCATGCGACGGGGCGCCTATCCACTCCCCGAGATCTCGGGCATTCGCGAGCGATACGCCCAGAGCAACAACGCGGGTTTTGATCTCGGTCTGTGCGGATACATACCGCGTCCGGGAAATGATCACCTCGTATGTCGGACCGACTTCTCCGCCGACGAGTTGAATCTCATCCGCGATAAGAAGAGCGATCGTCTGCACGTTCTTCCTCTGACGCCACCTGCGTGACAGAACGTCCCACTGTCGAAACAAATGAGTGATGAAACAAGCATCGAGTTTCCTTCGTCCACTCACTTGGCTAGGCGTACACACGATGACATCACCTTTCTCGAGCAAGCGGAGGTCCGCGCTCGTCTCCCCCGTCAGGCTCACGATCTCCTTCCCGCCCTGCACATCCTTGAACTTGCGACGCCACTCCGTAACACGCTGGTCCACCATCTCCTGATACGGCTCAACGCAGACCGCTCTTGAGTTGTCCCGCTTGTTCCATAGCTTGAGCAGTGCGAATTCAGCGCAGATCGTCTTTCCACTCCCCGTTGGTGCACCGACGAATATGTTTTCGTCAGACGTATAGAGGGCTTGGAAGACTTGCGTCTGGATCTTGTTGAATGTTTGAATCGTGTTCGAGTAGATTGCCTCGAACTCCTTGTTGTGCAACGCGGAGAGCGGCAAGGACTGGAGGTCGAGGAGGGGTGTCGGAGGTGGGAACTTTTCTGGGAGAATGAGATGCTTGAACGAAATGGGAAGCCTCGTCTCCGCGTGCAACCACCTATCCGATACGACGGAGATGTAGTAATTGGGAGGTACGGGCTCAAACATGGGGACTGTGATGGTGACGTTGTGCTCGTCTTCTGCATACCGCTGACGGAGGACGAACGAATCGTGGAAGAGAATAATCTCGCCATCAACATCCTCCACCAGAATGAAGAACGTCTCGGCAGTGCCATGGATCTTCTCGTCCCAGCGGAAATCGGGAAGGATGGACAAATCGATTCGAAGGAGGGAACGCGTGATCGGTTGTACTTGCGCTTGTAGTCTGGGAACGTGGGTCATGATAGCTCGCAATCGCGCGAAAACAAACACTTACTGAAGTTTGGGGAAGTTATGGACGAGCCGGTGAACGAGGCGGCCGGCGTTAGGGATACCGATGAGCTCTCCAAGCTCAGGTGGGTTCAAATCAAAGTAACGGTACCATGGCTAGCATCATGTTAGCACGTCATTCAGCAACATCTCGTCTACGTACGAATTGTTTGCCTTCAGCCTTTCTAATGACTTCCTGGGGTACGCCCTTGAACTGACGGAGCGGTGTCATTGAGCCCCACCTGGTTTGATCAGGTAAGTATGAAAGACGTCAAGCACAAAAACCTACACTTACATTCGTCGTTCTACCATCTTGCACAAGGCAAGACACGCTCGAGCCGGCACAGCCCACCCTCGCTTCAGGCAAATCTCAAACATGGCACGTAGAATACGTCCAGCCGACTGCTGAACGAACACCATGTCCGCGACTAACGCGAATCCTGAATAGTATCATGGTTACGAGTTATTGAACGAGGACAAGATTCGAGAGACACACCATCGAGCTTCAGTTGGGATATGTACGCCTGCAAAAGCACGTTGATCTTGGCAGCAGGCTCGTCGACGCTCTCCTTGACGGGAATAGGCACGCGTTCCAGCAACTTTGCAAGCTCGAGCTTCTCATCTTGTCGTACCTTTAGAATTGCTGTCAGCAAGGTAATCAAACCGGAAATTTCACAAATCACTCACGGGAAGCAACTTGAACTCGTTCGAGAGTGCAAAGACTCGGAACAACTCCAGCGTTGACATCGTCGGCCGCAGATGTTGATTGTACGTCGCCATCGAATTGTGCGTCACATAGTAATGCGATGCGATGCGACCGAGTTCCGTGCTTTGGAATCGACCAGAAGACCTCTCGTACTTGATGAGGTGGCACTTCTCGAGCAGCGCTGCCGCCGAATGAACGATGTCGGCACGCTTCTGAATCAACCCGTCGTCATCCTCTTGGTAGTCGACTCCGACCCCGTATAGCCCAGGGGACTTGAGCATGCGCACATACCTAAGAAGGCGGTCAGAGAACGGTCGCCAATGATGACAAGAACACTCACAGGTACGTGTACCCTAACCACTGCACCGCTTCGTCGCGATTCCTGACCGTCCCAAGTACGATCTCCGCGTTTAAATTGTCCGCCAACTTGGAGACGAACTGGGACTCGATCGGTAGTTGTTGGTTCAAGAGCGAGAGGTAATACTGGAGCTCCGAATGATTCGTGATGATGATTCCTTCGCCGTATGTGTCGTATTGCGGTCGTCCGGCGCGTCCGAGCATCTGGAGGACATCTTGAGAAGATAGCTCAACCCACCGGCCCTTCTCGGGATTGTAAATCTGCGTCCCTTTGATAATGACAGTGTGTGCCGGAAGGTTGACACCCCACGCGAGAGTTGCCGTGCACACCAAAACCTGCACGGAACCATCGGCAAAAAGCTCCTCCACCAGAGTCCTGTCCTCCCTTGACATCCCCGCGTGATGGATCGCAAATCCGAAAGGCAGCAGATCCCTCAAATTGCTATCCTTGACGTTCCCGGCCTCCTCTGTCAGAATCTCCCGAGTGGCTGAGTCGGGTCGCACGAACTGCGTGATCGACTCCTTTTCGATGGCCATGTCGCGTATGAAGCGAGCAGTCTTGGCGGTTTCCTTGCGAGAATGGACAAAGACGAGAGTTTGGTTTTTTCCCGCTTGATCAAGGAGCTTTTCATAGCAGACTTCGTTCATGACCTGGAATCGTTTGATCGCCTTCTTCTCAGTGACTCCGATGAATTGTTGTTGAAGCCCGCACGGACGGTAGGAGGCGTCGAAATAAAAGAGTCCTTTCGACTCGTCCACGCGGAGGAAAGTCGCCACGTCTTGGTAATTCGGCAACGTTGCGGACAGCCCAACGAGCCGGACATAGTCACCCGTCTGCTCCATCCTCCGGATTGTTCGCGCGACAACGCTTTCCAAGACGGGACCGCGCTCGTCGTGCAACAGGTGGATCTCGTCTATAATCACGAGGCGAACGAGGTTCGTGTAGCTGGTATCCGTGCTCTTGCGAGTGATGACGTCCCACTTTTCTGGCGTGGTCACGATGATTTGGGTTTCGGATATTTGCTGCTTCGTCATTTGAGAATCGCCGGTCAGCTCACCGATTTTGATCCCAAACGTGGAGGTAAGACGGGAAGTAAAGTTGCCGACCATCTCTTGTACGAGGGCTTTCATAGGCGCGATATAGACTATCTTGAACTGGTCGAGCGCGAACTCGCCAGTATCTTCATCTCTGTACTTTGCCAGCTCGTTAAGGATGGTCATCATGGCGACGTTGGTCTGGGTCCATCGGATAAGCGAGGACGTTTGAAGTACAAACATTCAGCTTACCTTGCCGGCACCGGTCGGGGCACATAGAAGCAGTGGTTCGTCTGTGCCAAATGCGACAGGAAACAACTTGCTCTGTACCCGGTTGAGCTTTGGAACCGTGAATGCGGGCCGTGCCCATTCGGGTAGCTTGGTTATGGGAACAAGCTCATCGTCACTGCCGACGTGCTTCTTGGGAGCAGGGACGTGAATCTCCTCGAAGCCCTTCCGGGAACGCTTGAAAGACCCCTCAGGAAGCTTGCATTTTTTGTTCGACATCAAGTGCCCTCCTTGACTGAATGCCATGCTCTCGAGGTCAACGGTGGCCTTTGGTTGAACTGTAGAGCCTGGTGCAAGGGTCGCTGTCTTGGGTACCGTTGCAGCTGCTGCTTTGACGTCCACGTCCATTGCATCGTCGTGAGTCTTCTTGGCCTGTCGGTCTCCCGCCAGCTCTCTCAGAATCCACCCAACGCCCTTCTCCCGCATCGCTACTTCGACGTTCACCCGTTCATCTGCATCGCTCCGCATCAACTTGGTACACCAGACTATGACGTCCCTGTTCTTCAAGAACTTTGTGATGACGTGGAAGCTCTGGTACTCGAACAGTTCCATCAGTTGGTTCTCGCAGTCGCGCAAGCTCGATTCTGAAGCGAGGATGGAGAGTACTGAGGTAGCTTTGTCCGCAGCGGTGACCGGGTCGGAATAGACCTCGGATATCTGGCGCTGCACCCAGAAGCCGTCGATGGTGTGCGGGGAAACGACGTCCTTGTCTGATTTGGCTTTCCCTGCTTGAGAGGCGGCGGAAGACCCACCGATGATGAGTTCGTCGGCACCGGTGTCCTCGTCTCCTTCGCCTGCTTCCTTTGTTTCCTCATCGCCTGCTTCATCTTCTTCGTCTGACTCCTCACGGATTTCGTAACCTTCCTCGTCTTCTTCTTCTTGCTCTTCCTCATCAAAGACAACGGCAACACCGATTTCATCATCAATCTCTGCGTCCTTTCGCTCGGTGTCTGGGTCGGCCATTTCCTCGTCCTCGGCACCGTAGTCGGTTATTTTCTTGGACAAAGTGACCAGTTGGGAGAAAATGTCGTTGGAAAGGCCACCGAGAACGTCTTCGATTTCCTTTTTCTTGTCGAAATCCTTCATGTTTTCGTTCTTGAGGGACTCGAGAACGGTGTCCGTGGCACTACGAACGATGTCGTGAGCCTGGTCACCGAGGGTCTGGTGCACTGCTGATAGCATGAGCTCGTAGACCTCCCTGGTCTCTGCGGTGCGCGGTCGGTAGGTCAAACCCTCGACGTCCTGAGTGGCCTCGATGATGTCGGCAAACCCAAAGCCAGCTTCCGTACGACGCTTCGTCGACGCGGCTTTTTCGAGAGCGTCGTGTCTTCCAGCGTCTCCAGCTTTTTTCTTCTTCTTTTCGATGTCTTTTGGGGCTGCTCGTTGTACGCGTGAGCCCATTTCCTTTGGGTCGATTCGACCTGCGAGGGAAGTTGGTGCGCCATCGGGTTCTTTGTCGCGTCGTGGGAGGGCTGAGCGATCTGCAGTGAGGACGAGAGAGGAGATGGCGCCGTAGTTGTACCCAGAGAGGTCTGGCTTTCCAGCAGGTCGACCTGACATTTTGGTTGGGAAGGAAGGAGATGAAAAAGGTCGGGTTCAAACAAAAGTAAACAACAAGCAACCTCTAAATTCTCCTTCTCTCCAGTGGCGAAGATCACCTACCATGGGCGTACGTATACGGATACCCTTCCTTTCTCTTTTAAACCGCCCATTGGACGACGAAGAGCGCATATACGCACCCCGAGATGTCGGAATCGGTCATTTCAAACGCTTGGTCCGTAAGAAGTCCGTAACACATTGGCGAGGGCAAGTGCACTCCACACCTTCCAGGTTGTATGCGCTGCAGAACGGTCAAGAAACAGTACGGTAGGTGGCTCAGACTCTCATTCTCTGCAGACAAAACCATCGTGGGAGAACGACAGTGATGTGACTCAATCAAGCCTTCGAGGGGTGAGAATCTCACGCAACAGGGGCAATTCTATACTGCGACAAGTATGATGTCATCACAAGTGAATCCTTTTGTACAAAATCCCTAGCCAACTACTTGGACGAGCCGGAGGACTTGTGCGTGCTTCCGCTGGGAGACGTGTACTGAGAGTACCCACTGCCACTGTTGTAGTAGTTCGATCCGTTGGGGTTACTGTAGTAGTAGCTCCCGTTGCTAGCAAAGTCACCAACATCAGCAACAACCGCGGACCCAAAGTGTAGTAAACGATTACGCACGCGTTGGAGTAGTGATAACCACTTCCAGAATCACCGTAGTCGCGAGAACAATAGTGATTGCCCTGTCGATGCAGGTGAGCGATCGTGCGGACAAAGAGACGCGACGACGACGAACCTGACTGTTGGTTCCAGAGCCAGTGTAGCTGTAGTCACCGGACTTGCTACTGTTGTTGTTCGGCATTGTCGATATTGTGTGTGTGTGTGGTTGGATAAGGAGGAAGAGAATGAAGAGCTAGAGGGGGACGATCTCGAGCTGATTTTATATTCTCTCATTGTTTTTCTTTGTTTTGGATTCAAGCCGACCGCGTTGGCCGGCCGTGGCTTCCCTCTTCTCCAGTCATGCAAAGTGCTCTCTGACTAGTATTTACCAGCATACGTACTGCGTAGGTGGGTATCTGCCTATAGTCCATTCTCTGAGATCCGTGTCCTTAGTACACAAAACGAGGCCAGACCCCAGTACCAGTCATCACCTGGAAAAAGTCGACGTCCGCGAGGCAAGGAAGCCCGAGTAGTCGCTCTGCGTTATCTCATAGTAAGGTCATATGAACACCCCAAACCTTCCCTTCTCCCTCGTGTCTCTTCGTGACCGCAACTCTCTGCCGTTTTGGTATGTTCAAGTCCTATTGGTATCACGCCTTCGAATGACAAGGTCAATATTTACCAGACTGTCATCAAATGTGTTCCAGTATTTGAGCTTGAAGAACAACCTTCGACAGACGTCCTGATTCAAAGACGGTACTCGTCCGCGCCTTTGTTCGCGGTTTCACTCTGTCTGCTACAATTAGGCTCCAACGATACTACTGAATCTTTCGCATTCAGTCGGCTTCTTTCCTTTTGTCCTGTTCAAGCCAGTTGCTTACCCCGACCGTTCCAGCGTTGATGGGATTCTAGGTAAGGAGCGGCATGTGACCGGTGACCTTCCTAGAATAAAGTAAAAGTCCGTGCACGCGTAAGTGAGGTGGCGCAGGCCTGGCGTCTTTCCTTCCGCCACCTTCCTCACTTGCTTCGACCGGGAGCGCTCGCAGCTGCGGCCTTCTGGCCGCTTCGTTTTTCGTTTTTCGCTCCCACCCTGCACTCCCACACTCAGGCCCTAGGGGCCTCTCGTCCGTTGTGCTCGCTTAATCCTCTTGGTCACTGGCCTGCTCGGTGCCCACCCGGCCCAAGCAGCTCGCTCGATGGGCTTCGGCAGCACAGCGGGCCGGGAAGTCCGGTCTGGGCTTTTCGCCCAACCCATAATCGGTGAATTGGTTTGATGCTCGCGATTCAACTCCATCCAGCCGATGGTGGATGGTGGAGCGATGGTCTTCTCTTGGATCACCATTCCTGTAATTCTCGCGAGAACACATGGCATAAATAGAGCCTTGATTATGCTGCCTACATGACGCGGAAACAAATTCGCTTGTCAATTCCGAGGGCGACCCACCCTCCATACCTGCACAACTCTCTGATATCATTGGTCCTCGTCCTCGAACGACCCGAAGTTGAGAAAGAGAGGGAAATTCCAGTCGAGATGTGCCAACTAATTAGGGAAGAAAAGCTAAATCTACACGGTGTACTACATAATGCTAACTGGATCGTGAATCAATTTATGAAACATCCCTCGCAGCTGCCTCCCTGCGTGTGCTTTGAGACTGACTGCTGATGCCGGCCAGGGTACTGGTCATCTCATGACGTACAATGCTGCAATGAATGTTTCTGACGGTATCAGGATGCGAAATGCACACGCTGGCAATCCGCAACTTCAGCCACTTGGACGATTCGTGCGTGGTTCCATTTGCAGTCTCAGGCCTCAGGTGTACGCAGTGTATCCTTTCCCATGTTGTAGTATTTCGAGCCATCGGGGTTATAATAGTAGTCACTCCCAGTGATCTCAGTGTAGGTATGCCACTACGTAGCGCACCGGTTAGCATAGTACGTAGTCGCGGAGACCCTGTTGATTGCGGGTGGCGTGATCGTACGCGCAGACGGGGCACGAACTCTGCCACTCACACCTGATCGTTGATGCCAGCGCTGGTGTGGGTATATTCTCTAGACTTGCTGCTGTTCTCTGACTCATGTGGTTAGACAAGGACAAGGTTGTTCTTTATTTTGAAGTCCGATCGTATCGCTCTTGCTAACCGACACACTCGCAAGTCTTTTCTTAAGTCCCGTCCCGTCGTGTTGAAGAGACCGCCCATTGATAAATAAGATCCGGTACGCGCACCGCGTCTGTGAATTATACACGTTCCTGACAACATGTGTCGTCAAGAACCTAGTCCTCGAGGCAAAGAAGCCTAGTAGGTAGTATGGTTACACCGTGCATCCTGCGCCGTATACTAATATCCAGAGAAGCCAGGTCACATAAACATCCCCAACGTGCCTTTTTTTACCATCTCTCTCCGAAACTACTTACTTTGGTGAGTTCCGTTTGAGTCGCGGGGTCGCAAGTATGCTATTTAGGCGCCTTCAGATGCTATTGGTATGCGTCTCCCATCGACACGGTCAATCTCGGCCAGACTGCGTCATCGTACCTGCGCAAGTGGAGACTTGAAGACTTGAAGCGATCATCCTCTTGCTCTCGGTTACAAATAAATTCACTCTTGGACCAAGCGGAGTGCGATCGCACGCATACATGCAGCATCTCTCCTTTTTGTCCTGTTCAAGCCCGACGGTCACTAAACCCGACCATTCCAGCGCTTCTTATTTCGACTTGCGGCCCGTTTGTCGACCGCATCATCGAGCATCGTACAGGGAACGATCTCTTTCTGGCAGTCGCGCTTCCTCGATGTGAGATGCGTTGGTACTGCGTTCCCGCTGCTCGAGGTTAACGTTCATCCCTCCATTATACCGTTAAATGCTGGGTGGATAGTAATGCTTGATATGTCTCTTGACTCGCCGTTCCGGTAGCTCCTCCGTCCTCCGAGAGCAACATGTACAATTCACCGCGCCTCCTTGCGAGTTCTACCACACTCTATCCTCGCCTTTCTACAGTATACAATCGTCCTACTTGGGCTCCCACCAGAGATCCGAGAATTTCTTCCAGAATGCACCCGGCAGAAGAGAATCGCCTCCGCCTCGTCGTCATGAAACCCAATTCGGCACTCTGACTGGGGCATGCTGCACGCCTCGATTATATTTCCCGATCCATGACCGGCCTGTCGACCTGTCAACATTTTCCTGCTCCAAGATCCCACGCTCACACCAGTGATCGGTGCGATCGTGATCACTTTTTGATCATCACTTGGTTTCTACATTTATACGACACACGGCCCAGAGCCCTGACTTTCCAGCCTGCCCGAGGCCTATCCATCAGTTCATCAAACGCAATTCATCGAAGCCTGCGCCCTGGAGCCTCGACTTGCACGAGGGATAGTTGACAAACCCCTCCCCCCCACCTCCTGATGGACGATAATTTCGCGTGTGGCACGGTCCGACACGTTCATTCTTCGAACCTAAGTTTGTCCACCCGGATGCTGGCTAGCCAATGGGATGTCCATCTATCCCCAAATTAGTCCGATCGCGGAGCGCCATAGCCACGCCTTCCTCACTTGTTAGAAAAGCAGGCTGGGCCCATAAACCGGCTCCAATTGTGCCTCTGACGCCGGCATGCCCATTCATCCGCCGCACGGATGCGAAAAACGAGTAACATCATATACGTGGTCACGTCATCACCCTCGCTCCACGCTTCCTCGTCATCATTCATGACCTTCTTCACTTCATCACGCCGCTTTTTTTTTCATTTCCGACGCTGCGCGGGAACTGACTGCGCGACGGAGATCGATTGTGTAGACATTCGACCCGGGCGTCGTCCCTCATACACAATATCATGTAGGGGCTACCAGGGGGAATGGCTCCCCCCCTCACCCGGACCTTGAGGGGACCCTCCATTCTCCTGCTTCCGGTTTTATATATACGGTGCGCCAGGGGCTCGACGCACACACACGGGACGAGCCGCGCAACGGCAGGTGCCGCTGGCTTTGAGCGTTTTTTTGTCCAGCCAGGAGGACGTGCCGGTGCCAAAAGACATGCGGCAACCTGGCGTATTTAAGTTTTTTTTTTTCCACCCCTGCGACTCTTGACGCGTCGTGGGTCATTGACATTCTCCTCCTTTCCCCCCCTCCCCCTCTCTCGTCACCACAACACCAACAACGTTTTCCATTCACCCTTCAGTTAGCTCTGTCATGCAGTATCACCCGACAACGCTTACAACGACAACGTTTTTGACAACGGCATATTCCTCGGTCAGACGTCATGTAGGGTTTTTTCCGCCTTATACGTAGGGTTGCACCTCGTCCTTGCTGACTCGAACGCAAATGCACATGACCTATTTCTAGGAGCCACTCCCATGCTACCCAACGACAATCTACCACCAAAATATCTCTGCCGCCCAGACCCTGGCAGGCCTCCATAGCGAGATCAGGAGGCTCAGAGAGACCGAGCACCGTTTTCAGCGTGAAATCCATCGGTATCAGTCTTCCCTCGAGCAAGTATACGCGCAGCTGTACGCCAAGATCAACAAGGCCAACGAAATGCAGAATTTTTTGGCGCCAATCTCGAGGCTCCCAAACGAGATGTTGCTGGCGGTCTTTGAAGAGGCGGTAGCCGGTCAAGATTCGGGGGCGGACCAGCGTGCAGAATTCACCGTCTCCAAGGTTTCCCGTCGATGGCGGGAGCTCGCGATCCATTCTCCCCGCTTATGGCGGCGCGTGTGCGTCACTCCGGGCGTCGTCCCCAGCATGCTGGAGCTGTACAAAACCAGAGGGTCGAGAGCGCTCGATATCGAAATCTTTGGTTGGAAAGACAGGAGGGACTTTCAGCGGTTCGACGCCGCGCTAGAGACCATGCTCGATTCGGCTGGGCGCTGGCGCAGCCTGTCAATCGCAGGACTCTGCGACACCCATCTCTCCCACCTCACTCTCAAACTCGCTCACGTCGGTCACTTTGCCGGATTGAAACACTTCAAATTCCGTGCACTGCGGCCGGGACAGACTTGTTCCGTCTCCTTCCTGATGGAAACGGCCACGACGACGCAACTTCATCCTCCCAACCAGGCCCTGTCTCCATGCGCGCTCAAATCTCTTGACGCAGAGAACTTTATGCTGACGGGAGATTTGGGCGGCATACACGCACGTGCGACACAGAGCTCAGTCACACTCTGTTCCCTCAAAACTCCCGCCTTGACACGACAATTGTCACGACGGTTGCCCAATGTCAACGCCAGCAATGCACGACGAGAACAACCGACGCGATGTGGCACCGCGACACGACGGTTGTCGCAACTGTGACGGCGTGCCACATCGAGACGACACAACAACAATGATGATGATGTGGCACTACACGGTGTTGGCAGTACATGGATGCGGTTACTAGAATGATTGGCTGTATGTAGCAGTATACTTACTTTGCAACAAGTTTGGTGCTTTCTAAAGCTTTCAAGTTACGCCGTGTGACTCGGACTCCGACGGATGTGACTCCGAGTAGTAAACATTGCGTTACTACTACTATGTTCTTTGGCCGATTTAACTCTCAGCTTTATTTACTAACGGATACTAGTATGTACTCTAAAATGAAAGTTGTAAGTAAGATTTGCTGGTGAGCCAGAGGACCAATCATGGTTGGCTGTGATAGCTGTGCTATCAATACTAGCTGTGGGAAATCTGTACTAGCTGTGGGAAGTCTGTAACGAGCTGTGGGAAGTCTGTGGCATCTGTGATATCTGTGCCAAATCAGGCCATTTGCTGATGTATATGATAAGGTCGTTCATTTTTGGCGTGAACCGCCTAATGTCATCACTGGTCCGAATATGCTCGGTCGGATGCCTTTTCCACTTACCGATCAGATGGCGGCACCAACCTGGTAGTATCAAGGTCGTTCATTTTTGGCGTGAACCGCCTACATCATGGGTCCGATTATGCTCGGTCGGATGCCTTTTCCACTTACCGATCAAATGGCGGAATATAAGCCATCACCCAGGTCGGCGACCCCGCGTAAATCAGATCGCAGAGCAGTCCGCCAGTCATTGGCGGCGGATTCGCTAGCGGACTATAATATGGATTACATAATCAACCTCAACCTGGCGATATCAACGTGATTATTCTTCATCGTGAACACCCAACTTCGTTGGTCCGAAGATGGTCGGACGGACGCCTTTTCAACTTACCGATCAGATAGCGGAATATATGCAAGGGAGATTCCGCGAGCTACTGCAAGAGCAGGATCACGCCCCGGTGGCGGGAGGCATGCAATGCGTCGGATTGCTTCCAGATATTGGTATTCCGACCGCAGTAGTATGTGAAGTTGACAGGCTGGTAAAAATCATTGTCCAAGCCTTTGGAAATCAAAGTATGCATGCCAATGTGCGGTCAGATTCACACTTACATTCCTACAGTTGTTGTCAAGGATTTCGATCCTGGAGAAGAGTCCCGGAAGGTATTGACGAAATCGTATCCTAGAAACCAGGGGATCGGGGCTGACGGCCTCCACTACGACGAACGGGGTTACAACAATTTGGCGGTTCCAGCTATCCTTGTTACCGAGGGCGGACATATCTTAGCATGGTACTTACCATGTGGAATAAGCGGTATCAACCAGGTCCGCTCTTTCCGCCATGCAAATATCCGAGAAGTAGCCTAATCATGGTGTAGGATCAACTCTGGAAATCGTTTGACATATTGAGACATCCGCTGGCGCAGTCCATAACTCAGCAGAAACCCTGGCGGACTGAAGCAAAACATTTTCGCAAAGACGCACAAGTGCGCGGATGCTTGAACCTCTCACCCGCCTGGTATCCGCAGGGCCATAATGTGAGTCCGCAATGTTGTAAACATCGGCTGATAGGTCTTACATTACATTATGCAGGCCTTCACCAGCATGCTACAGCCGTCCAAACTGCTGCGGCCCCGTGACAAAAGTTATCCGACAACTATTTCCTGGCTGCAAGAGGTTAGCCAAGTCAACACGATCATTTCCGCCGCGTTGAGTGTCATGCACCCGCGTCTGTATGCAGCGGCACGCCATGTTATCCAAAGTGTATGGGATGGCGCGAAAGGCGGACAAAGGTCGGATATTGAGGGTTCCATGGCACATTGGCCGACGGTGTTCAACAGCCTCTCGGTGATCGCAAATCGGCGCAGCCCTTTCCATGTAGATGCAAATGGCAAACCCGAATGGATGGACATCTTACTTAGCGTCGGACAGTATCAAAATACTCAGATGATTCTTCCAGGCATCAAATTGAAGCTTCAGTATCCCCCCGGCACTATACTTGCTTTCTCCGGTCGCCTCTTAATTCACGGAGTTCCAGAAGCGGACGGAGACAGAGGATGCATAGCATGGTTTATGAGGCAAGCAGTTCATAAGTCGGCAGATCCACCCGACTGTGAATTTGCCAAAATTCACCATATTGTTTGAAACTACGGTAGTGTTTATCACATGATCGCAACATCCGCACCATGATTAACAAGAGACGGACCGATATTACATTCGGACTCATGTCAAACGCTGTGATGTCCGACGACTAATAGCTACTCGCAGCGGTCAATGTTCTCACTCAAAATAAACCTCAAACTATGCAGCCGCGAGCTGTAATGCATAATGTCGTCTTCGGCGGTCTCCAGCTCATCCAGAAACCTTTCAAGATCCTGTATGCACCTCTCTTCCTGGAGATCCAACCGTTTATGAAACATTTCGTCAATCGGAGATACGTCGTCCGACCACATATTCTACGTCCGGGTCAGCCATATGAATCCTGCAGCATGAATATGTGGTATCCGACCTGGAAATATATCCGCGACCATCGTTCCATCATTGCCGCGTTGATGGCGCCACTGTCTTGCCCCTGATCAGCACCATGATTCCACCAGTCACCCTCGAACGTTTCACACTTTGAGGCGTCCCATT
The DNA here is from genome assembly GCA_038091455.1 of Leccinum uliginosum. Lineage (NCBI taxonomy): Eukaryota > Fungi > Basidiomycota > Agaricomycetes > Boletales > Boletaceae > Leccinum > Leccinum uliginosum. The sequence continues at coordinate 26,528 of JBBPOM010000266.1, forward strand.
CCGGAAGGAAAGATGTAATTAGTGCCCATAAACATAGTTCTGATGGATCTTGAGCTAGCAGGCGATGCTGAAATCCATCCGCATCACAATGTCCCGACTGCAGAAACAGTGCTTGGCAGCGGGAGTGTGGAATTGGCACGGAGACGCGGGTTGAATAGATGAGGTTTGCACGAGCATACCAATCCTAAATCCTTGGCATAACGACAGCGGATGTGGTTACATCAATGAATGACTCACATGTTCCCTTGTAATGCGCTCGTACCACGATGCTGGCCAGTCCGCTGACGGCAACAAGAGAAGGCGGCGGATAGCCGCCTCTATGCGGCATGCTGCGTAAAATAAGATGCGGTGCATCCGACTTTGAGATAGCTGCGGCGCAACGGTTGTAGGGGGCATGGTGGTGAAAGCAGTAAATTTGGCCTGTGGTTTACGAAGCAGAATTTGATCCGGATCATGGCGGATATTTATATATAATCGGGATTTGCCGATTGCTATCTACTACAACTCCGCACACGGAGCATTGCTGATCGGAAATAGAACCTCCGTCAATCGTGACTAATCCGCATCATCGCGGACTTTGATCGACACGAGCCGACAATGTTCCCGAAGGCAGGCATATGTAGAAGCCTGACGAGCGGCATAGCAGGCGTGACCGCATAAATCTTGACGGACAGCATCCGCTTGCCGATCTCGCCAAATACAGACCTGTTTATCGAAATAGCCGATAGTCCACTGCAATTCAGCGGTCAGCAGTTCCACTTCCTCCTCCCATCGTTTTCGAGCCGCATTGGTTCGCAGCCAGCTGACACGATAGACTATCTTGGGGTTGTTAGAGAGAGTCCGAACAGCTGCAGTCGTGATGACGCACACTCCGACATCCAGTCATCCTGGCGTTGGTCCTCGGCCGCATCCACAGTCCAGAACCACGCCAAGTTCGCATTTCGATGGCCACTTCCGTCAGGATTGGTGATAGCAGTGGAAACTTTCAAATCCGCTTCGGTGAGCGGTTGGTATCTTGTCAAATGATCCGACATCGGCTCCAGAGAGATGATGGCCGCACGACATTTTTTGTATACCTCCGCTTGCCTTTTCAGTGCTGCATCCACTTTCCGAATCCTATCCCACGCGCGGGTCTTCGTCGCTTGACTTGAAGCATGTCGGACATCTGTTCGGAATAAAACTGATTTCTCTGCCAAAGCGACCCTTATCGCATGCAACGCATCATTAGCCTGCCCGATGCGGAGCACTAGTTCATCGTGCGCCAGCTGATCCAATCCGAGCTCGCTGCAAATCCGCCCACCGATAGTAGACGGAAGTGGCAGGTTAGGGCATTTGTTGAATGGGGCTTGTGCATCGTCCCTGATGTCGTCCGCTTCGCCCTCTTCGTCTTCTCCGTCTTCCTCATCGGTATCCGCATAAGATTCATCTTCTTGTCTGGGCCGATCCATCCCCTCATTGTCGAAGGCGTCTCCCATGTAAATGGACGAGTCGGAGATGAAGCGGTTGATTTCTGATGATAGGCGGTCATTCCGTCGGGCTATCGCCAGCTTCTGGATATCCGTTGCAGTCCGACCCAGTCCTTTCATGTCTTTCCATAACTCAATGGAGGTCTCCTCGATTTCCAACCCACGCGCTAACCATGTCGCACTGCCGGATGGCATGTCCCTCGATCCGCTGGCATGGTCGATTAGCTGTATTTCCATCTGCCGCACGGTCGGAGCTAATCCGACATACGTCAATCATCCCGCGACATCAATGAGGAATGTTGAGCTCGTACCCTTGTTCGTCCGCATCAGAAATACGTCCATGGAGGATGGATCTGTCACCCTGCGGCATATTGCCCTCTGCTGTTGCAGTTTCCAAGCATCCCGACGATTAGGCTCAACGGCCTCATCTATTTTCTCAAAGTCATTTCGAGCTTGTGCAGCGCTTTTCAGAGCCCTCTTCATTTTTTCCGCCAGTGAATCCGCTGGATGTAAGCATGATCAGGAGCCGCTTCCGCAATCGTCGGATCAAATGCGCATGTCCGCTTACCCATTCGGATCATTTTCTGAAAATTGGAGTCATTCATCTGGAAATCCAACATTTCCTGGCGGTGGGGTGCGGACATTGACCGAGCGGATGGGGATACGATATTGAGAGTAGACCACAGTGTCTCGATGATTTCTCCATCCACCCATCCAGCACCATCGATGAACAGTGGAGCATACCTGGGAAAGCATTCAGGTCGGTGTCCATGAACGTGCCAGATACCGATGCCCGGTACAATTTCGAGGTCGGATGGCAGGGAAAGAACAGGGCTATTTTTTATCCGCCGTCGCAAGTGCTTCATGTAGGCGCAATTGATGTCATAGAACAGGAGAGATCGTCGGATTCCCTTCATGTTGTATCCCATTGCATTGTGCAACAGGTAATCCATATTCACATGGCTGTGATGAACCGGATCAAGATGGTTGGCCGCTAGGGAATGATTAGCTTACCGTTCACCCTTTTGAAAGTCCACAACTGCGTGCGGGACAAAACAGCCATCATGATGTCGAGCGCATGCCGCCGCGCCAATCCCGGTTGCCTCCAAATTTCCGCGGTTCGCATTGGCCTGATGGATAGCCCGATGATTGTTGCATTCGGATTTCTATGTCCGATGCTTAGCCTACCGACCAAGAAGGAACTGTCGGAATTACCTCCACGGGATATTGAGTGTCGGCTAAATACGTCTGATACGGTCCGCGGCTAACTTGAAAGCCGCGCCCATCAATTAACCAGACTTGATCATCAGGTCGCCTATCATGTAGATGATCCGCTTTGAAGTTTCCATCCATCACGAATGTCCGTGTCAATTTCCAACTGCACAACGTCAGTTGTAGTTGAGGGCAGGGAGCACTGAACATACTCGGAGTCCGCGTCGGTCCCCACCATTTCCAAATTGACGCCAGGTTGCGGACATGCTGAACAGAACAAGACTAAATCTCCAGGTTTGTTATCATCCGCTTGGTAGCCCTTTCCTCGCCATTTTAATAGTTTGAGGATGCGCCATTTGCGTGACACTCTCAATAGATCCCTATACCGATCCTAGTGAGGACATGTTCAGTCCGCTATGTGTGGTACATTTCATAATATGTACCGGAAGCTTGTTCGGGAATACCGCAGTGGTAATCCGACGAAGCTTGTTGAAATAGTTGCTGGCGGATGTTCCACATTCCACATTGTCTAGCACAAACCCATCTAGGACTGCGAAACTGAAAACAGTGCGAGGGTTGTCAATGGTAGAAGGGAAAAGCCGGCTTCGGAGAAGTTGAATATGGAATGGATCAGCATTCGGGCAAACACAAGGTTTGATTTCCATATAATGGATGCCCGACACATCCACAATTGTAAAATATGTCGATCCATTCGGCGGTTGCAAATGGGGAGGGAGATGGAAGTCCTGTTCATCTACCCACTCGTCCAATGCTGATGCTACTGGGTCGGGGCAGTGGAATCTGGCCGGACATGGATTTCCGCCGTGTCCGACGTGCATTTTCATGCCAGCCTTGCATGTGTCGGATCAGTGAGATAAATATGATGTTGCAGATTGACTCACGAGATGGAGTGACGAGTCGGTGAAGAATGAACCGGTCCACTGTTCTATACGGTGGAAGGGATGTCTGGTATGTCCATCTCGACAACAACCGGAACACAGAAGGGGACTTCCGAAACAATGCGTACATCGATACACACCATCTCCGCCACACACTGCGCAGACCCTGGCCTGTGAAGCGGATTCCATGTCCAATATTGTTTGCAGATATTTCTCCATGTGCGGAATCCACTCCCGAACATAGTCATTAGCAGTCTGAATCATCGGATGGATGAGCGGATAGTGCGGAAACCATTTATATGTCGGATACAACCTTGGTCTTCAACCTTTTTATTTTAGGGTGTTCCTCTGCAAAGTCATAGGAGAATCCGACACCAGATGAGGCACTGTGGAATGAGGTATACTGATTGGATATCGGGATGGCGGATTTCTTCGTTGGGGTGGAGGGTTTAGAATCGGCGGATGCAACTGACATTCGATCTTTCTTCACTTCTATGATCCTAGTCTTTGTGCCCCTTGATGTTCTCTTAGTGTTCCAGTCAACCCATACTGCCTTCCTGATAGGTTTGGCGTTCAATTTCGCCATGGTAGATATTTGTCGATAGAGATTGGTGTGATACACTGGACAACGCTGTCGGTCTCCACACTATGTTGCCAGGTCCCGAATCCAGATAAAATTCACTTACGTTCTTGGCAGTGGGCTTTACTGCGGGACTTGGATAACTGTCGTATGACCTTGCAGATGCTTCCGACCACGTGGCAGTAACGTGCTCTCGAAGTGTTTCAGGTTAAATCCTCCTTATTGTCATTCGGAGTCTGTGTACCTTGGTTGAATATTGATCTAGATGAAATCCGCTACGCATGTTGCGTCGGACTTACAGCGGATCTTAGATAACCGTCGGATAATATTGGTGGTTTATCTTTAGACACACCCGGATCACATAAAATGTGGTTTATGGTTTAATGTTACCATAAGTAGTCTTGAAGCTGCGCTCTGGCATAGAATCTAAGTATGCCTACGAAATCAGAAATGCGCTGTGCGAGTAACCAAACCGGACCATCCGCCAGTATTCATCATATCCGCATCCTTGTCCAAAATGACAAAATCACGAATTCAACAATCCCCCGTCGATGAAGAAGATGGCGACCATCTTCCCGTCATGCAAGAGGAATCTGAAGAAGAAGAAGGACAGCAGGGCGGGGATGAGGGCGGTCGGGAAGGGACACAGAACCCCATGGGAAGCGATGATCGCTACGTTGACAGCGAGGATTTGTGGGATGCTAAGAACAAGGCTATCATTACCGAAGGAGAGCTAGGGATACTGCTGCATGGGCAGGCCCGATGGATGGGTTACAAGGGATCCGCCAAAAAGGAATTCTTTGAGCTGATGGTTGAAGAGCTGCGGAAGTTGGACGAAATGAAGTCTTTGTCGGGCGGTGACTGGGAGCGTCGGATCAAGGTGCGGTATTGCACATAAATGGACTTTGGCGGACCACGCTAATATTCCGCAGGCGTATGCTGGCTGGTTGAGCAATCACTCCCGCAAGGAGTCTACTCATGGTCGGCTGAAAGTCGGATCCACTTGGACCGTCCGCAGCGTGGTTCAGGAGACGCACCGGAACGAAATCAGGCAGTGGATCAGGCAGCGTAATGATGTGAAGCTTGGATCCAAGGTTGCTATCGCAATGCATCAGAAGGAGCTCACGGAGTACTTGGGGGACCTGAGTGATGAAGAAATCAACTCCGCACAACAGCTCGCAAACGCATGGAACCTGAAGGATGGGCCGCCGGACGACGTTAAAGCCAAGTACGTGTGACGGTCAATCCGCTCGGACTAGTAACACTGACGGATCACCGACATACGTTCAGATGTGCGGAGGAGAAGGGCGGAGAGTTAATGGAAGAGTTCGCCCGGGAAATGTGGAGGTCCTGCGGAATGCGGATGGTGATCATCACCGGATTTAAAAACCGCAAAGGGGAAGTGATGACTGCAATGTAAGTTGACAGTGTCCATCCATCATCCGATCGTCACTGAAGAAATCCAGCGGCGACATCAATGACACATTCAAAGAGGGTTCCAAGTTCGTCGAGATAGACAAGATCGGTGAGGAATGGCAGGAATTCGTGGCGGATCAATTTTCTGCAAGGGGCAGGGCGGTGACGGTGGATGATCGGGACTCCGACGACGCCGGTGTCCCTCCTGAGGCTGGCCCAGTCCGAAGGGAAAAAAAAGCAGATGCTGCAAAGGAGGTCACGCAGGCCGATGGACATATCTTGGTGCCCGACATCACCGGGAAGACTAGAGGCGAGCTTCAATGCTTGGTCCGGGGTTACGTGACAGCAAAGTATCGTGAGTCCGCTCCGTCTCTCGATGCACACTACTATCAGTCGTGACTTAATCCGCACTGTCTCAGGGTTAGCCTGTGGGAATCCGAAAGTCTCTGCCCCATTCAAGAAGCTGCCGACAATGTTCCGCAAAATGATTCACGGGCAGTATGTCCCTCCCGGTTTCACATTCAATGGCGATCCCAGCCATATGCAAGTCGAAGATGCCCGATCATTCCTTCAGTTCATTATCGACCGACAGGAATCCGATCCGTCGGATACCTTCCAATTCAGTCGCTGGCTCAATGATGAGGGCAAATTACAGGATGCCGTTGAGATTGACGATGGTGATGAGGATGAGAACGGTGTCGGAGTGGGCAAGGGGACTCAAGGCAAGCAGTCCGATAAGAGGTCCCGACACCGGTCTAGTCAAGTCGTGTCGGGGAAGGGAAAGGGAAAGGCCCGGCATAATCAAAATGACTCGGATGACGAGGGTGAGTCCAACTGGCTATGGAATCATCTAGCGAAATGACGAGAGACATCCGCAGAGGAATCCGATGCACCAGAGAATTCGTATGGTCCCCTCAACTCCGTGCAGAAACAGCCGCAGAAATCCCGCCATCATCCATCTTCGGCGGGCCCACCTGAATTAAATGATGTACCGCCGCCTTCAAATCAGCTAGCCCTAACAAGCCGCAGTAAGGCCACTTTCCATTTGGACCGAGATGCCGAAAGTACCCCGAGGCCGCGCAAAGGCAAGGCGGAGGAGCCCCGTGTCCGTCACAAGAATTCGACCCACGCACGCACCGATGATGCCGAGGATGATCATTCAGATCGGGACGGATATAATCGAGACACTGATGAAGAAGCGGGCGACGTGGGTAGGGCGAATCGGACTATCAGGCGGGCATCCGCGCACAACCGAACCGCCATACTGCCCAAAGTAATCACGACGCCGCAGAACGCGTCGTATGAAGATGGTGCGTTGTTCCGTTGCACGGAGAACATGCATTGACGCACACCGCCCATTAGATAACAATGATCGCAACAGTGAGCCCGCTGGTGGGCGGCGGTCCACCCGATCCCGCAAAGTTCCGAAGCCACGGGATGCGGATTTCCCGACACCAAGCCAAAAGGGTGGACACAAGCGCAAACGTAGCGGACATGCCAAGGATGTCGGAAGGGTGGTACGAGCGACCCAGCGGAATTGAATTGGGCCTATGGACATCGATATGTAGTTAGCAGATACAATCGTATAGGTCTGATTCATGCATGGCGGATTCCATCATGGAACGTGGTTCTTAGCGATCAAAGGTTGCACCGCCCA
>JBBPOM010000267.1:0-33639 GCA_038091455.1 Leccinum uliginosum
CCCGCCCGTATGCTACGGGTTCGGCATCATCATCGGCAGGTGGGCCCGTCCGTCTTTTACGCGCTCGGTGGGAGGGCCGGCCTGTACGATACGCCCACGGTGTCACATTCGATTGAAGGGCCCGTCCGTATGCTACGAGTTCTGTCAGATTATCGGGTAGTGGGCCTGTCCGTAATTTACGGTTCGGTATCACTCTCAGCAGGATGGCCCGCCCGTACGCTACGAGTTAGGTATCATCATCGGCTTGTGGGCCCGTCCGTATTTCACGCTCTCGGTATTCCTCGCAGTCGGAGGGCCCGCTCGTATACTACGCGTGAGGTATCATCATCGGCAGGTGGGCCCGTCCGTATTTCACGCCCTCGGTATCACTCGCAGTCGGAGGGCCCGCTCGTATACTACGCGTGAGGTATCATCATCGGCAGGTGGGCCCGTCCGTATTTCACGCCCTCGGTATCACTCGCAGTCGGAGGGCCCGCTCGTATATTACGCGTGAGGTATCATCATCGGCAGGTGGGCCCGTCCGTATTTCACGCCCTCGGTATCACTCGCAGTCGGAGGGCCCGCTCGTATACTACGCGTGAGGTATCATTATCGGCAGGTGGGCCCGTCCGTATTTCACGCCCTCGGTATCACTCGCAGTCGGAGGGCCCGCTCGTATATTACGCGTGAGGTATCATTATCGGCAGGTGGGCCCGTCCGTATTTCACGCTCTCGGTATCACTCGCAGTCGGAGGGCCCGCTCGTATATTACGCGTGAGGTATCATTATCGGCAGGTGGGCCCGTCCGTATTTCACGCCCTCGGTATCACTCGCAGTCGGAGGGCCCGCTCGTATACTACGCGTGAGGTATCATCATCGGCAGGTGGGCCTGTACGTAGCTTACGGTCTTCGTGTCACTTGCAGCCCGCCCGTATGTAACGACCACGGTGTCACATTCGATCGAAGGGCCCGCCCCTATGACACGTGTTCGGTGTCACGCTGGGGAGGTGGGCCTGTCCACATCTTACGGGGTTGAATCATACTCGGGAGGTGGGCCTGTCCGTTCTCTACGTGGTCGGTAAATTTATTCTAGTCGACGGGCTCGCTCGTATATTACGACATCGGTATGATTATCAGTCGAAGGGCCTATCCGCATCTTGCGGGCCGGCATCACTGTCGGGAGGTTGGGCCCACCCGTACATGACATGTGGGGATCATTTTCGGATTGCAGGCCTGCCCGTAATCTACGCCGTCCGAACCATTTTTGGCCGGCAGGCCCGTTCCTAAGTTTCGTGTGTCGGATCAGTTTCGGGAAATGGGCCTTTCCGCATCCTATGGTGTCGCAATCACCCTCGAAATGTGGGCCCGTCCACTTGAGACGATGTCACTACCTCTCCCAAGAAGTGGGCCCATGCGCATCATACGGCAATTATTCATCTCGGGCCTGCCCTTCTTCCACGCCAACATTATTGCCGGGCCCGACTCGGGCTCGGCGTACATAACGGTGTTCTGCAGCTCGGGCTACTCGCTATTTACGTCGAAATGTTACCCCAGTATGTGGGTGACCTGGCTCGATTACGCAGATGCTGCCACTCCTCGACTTCACCCCAGGTCCAAGGCTGGCCGAGGGTTCTACAACTATGCCACTGGCCTTCTACTGTGCCCAGTCGAGCACGACTGGGACAATCCTGAGTAAGTTGTCAGAGCTGATCACATGTCTTTCCGATCTCACTTATCATCGGACCAGTGTTCGTAAGATGATCCAGGAGTGGCATAGGGATGTGCCCGTTACCGCCTACTCTTGGCCTCGCTTTTTATTCCCCGCCAGAGAGTATGATCCCGCTGACCCAAACAAAGGTCTTTTTAGAGGCCAATTGCTAGTCAAGGTATTTAAATTTTCTGTCGTATGAGTGGTCCTACATTCACCTTCACCTGGCCAGGCATACAAGCTTGTATTCACGGGACCATCCTCGGTCGATTCAATAGACAATGTCCCCTCAGAGACAGCTGGTAACAAGCATCAACGTGTCGACGCAAGCACGCGCGCACACAATGCGCGCTTGGCTGGGATGCGTCAAGTTACCCCACGATCCATTGCCTATGTAGCTGTCCAGGTATGTGCTCTCACTTGGGTGAAAGTATGACTGATTGTCCTCTTAGTTGCGCTTTGCGCTTTCAAGCTGCGGCACCTGGAGAACGGACGACGACTTGTTCAATCTCACCGTCTTTTACAATTTGATTGTGAAATGGTTCGAAACGATGGATCGGGACGACAAAGAACTTGTTGACGATCTCATATGGTGGTGGAACAGGTAAGTAACTATAACCCGCTCCTTAGACACTGATGTCTTGAAATCTTCCAGGCAAGTTTTCGGTCCCCGTGTAGGGCTCACTCATATCCAGCCACCCATCGAGACGGGTTCCGTCGCCGCTTCGTTCAAGAGGCGACGCACAGAGGCAGGATCGCACAGAGGTTCCTCAATGTCAACCTTGGCACGGGCAAGTGTTGTTCTCTGTGTCTTGTTTGCGCTGTCATGGGTTTTCACCAGGTCAACCCCAGTTTGAACAGGGATCCACCGAGCATCCCTGAGTAGTAGTACATGTATACGCATACCTCTCAGTCACTAGCGATTGCGAGACTCGGATAATTTGTAATATGTACATAACATGAGAATCGTTGTGATCCTATAAAAATGTATCAGTGTGATATCATATTCTTGTGCGTCCACGGAATCAGAAAATTTGTCATGCCTGCCTTCTTTGCGCAATGGTGTCATCCATCCTCCACTCTCTGAAAACTCCCAAGGATATTAACTTTTGTGAGTGTCAGAATGGTGGCTGCAACGGCAGAGAAATGTCAACATTAGCCACTTTGCTATTACAAGGATTTCCGAGACTAACCTTCAATAGGTCCTAAGAATATTGACCTTTCTGAGTGTCAGAACGGTGGCTGCAATGACAAGAAAATGTCAGCAGTAGCCATTTTGCTATCACAAGGAATTCCGAGACCAACGCTCAATAGGTCCTAAGAATATTGACTTTTCAGAGTGTCAGAACGGTGGCTGCAGTGACAGAAAAATGTCAGCAGTAGCCATTTTGCTATCACAAAGAATTCCGAGACCAACGCTCAATAGGTCCTAAGAATATTGACTTTTCAGAGTGTTGGAGCGGTGGCTGTAATGACAGAGAAATGTCAACACCAGCCATTTTGCTGTCAAAAAGGTTTCTGAGACGAACTCTCAATAGGCCAAAGGAGCCTTCATGCGGGCAAGAAGGATATAGTGTATATAACTACGCAATGCTTGACTAGATTGCAAGCATCCATCCATGCTACTTGCATCATACTCCTCGCCCAATGAACATACCGTGATAAGGATTTATGAGACTCCAAGCCATTCCCAACCACCACCAGCATGACATACGCCAACAATTGGCAGTTCTGCCTTATCGTTGACAAATATCTATGAGGTCTCCGCAAGTAACTGATAAGACTCGTTGTAATGGACCCTGCAAGTAAACTACATCCTTACAAAGCTTGCGCATAACGCTTACCAATACAAACAGTTTATACAGCTTATGGTTATCAGACATCTGATAAGGGTGGACAAGGGGTTGAGCAAAAAAATTGAATTCATGTGATGCGGTAGATATCATTCTCCTTCCATCCGAAAGGACTGTCTGTAAACGGTGTTTACCTCGATAACATGATTCATTTGGTTACTCGTACAACTTCGAAGATTCTGAAGAGCGACTAAGTGATGATGTGCAGAAGTACCCTGATTGCTCTCATCATGTGCGTACATTCCTATTCGATCAGTGACGCACTACTTTCCAGATCGATCGACGCGGGCCGTGCGATCATAGCAGGGCAGCTTTGGCGCAGCTCGTATGGTTTTCTAGGATGTTTCTGGAAAATTGATGAAGTTTCCCAATCCGTGCATTTTCCAGTTTCTGCGTTGCTTTGGAGTCTAGCGATTCATCCAGACTTGTTCCCCTTCCGAGACACTAGGTTTTCGCTAGGCAGAACTGTAATAACTCTTGCTCAAATATGAATTCACGACTTGATTTACCATTGCCACTCATGATTCCATATCACCTCCACCTTCACGGAATTCGACGCTCATCTTGCGATGCGGTACCCAACGCGGTGCCGCCTCCGTGACTCCAAATTCTCCATGTCTCCCAGCCTCGTAGCCAACGACCCTGATTTTTTGACTCAGAGGATGGCCAGCGATCAGGTAGGTTGAATAAAACGACTAGGAAATTTCTCCAGCAATGCTTTGCTACAGTGTCGAGCCGGCAAAATTCTACACTCCATCAAGGTATCACCGTACATAGTTAATATTCGTCCTCCTCGTCTTCTTCGTGAGGTCCGATGCCTTTCGACAGCCAATAGGATCGCCGTCTACTCATCCGGCTCTTGCACACGTCGTCGTCGTCCGACCCCGCGACGTCATATGCCTCGTCCTCTAACCCATCTTCCGACAGATCATCCTCGTCCGTTGTGTACGTCATCAGTGTATCAAGTTGGCCCGTTCCATTCGTACGTCCAGATTGCATGGAACCTCGTGCCTGGATCTCATATCTCCCACTGTCGTCGGGATTTCCCTCCACGACCTCGTGTCGAGCGTCGTCGTCAAACTCGAGTTCCATGTCTCCATCCCATCCTTCTCGCACTCTGCCTTTCTCGACGTCGTTGTCGTCGTCGATAGGCACATCGGCACTGACGACCAAAGCTTGCGGAGACATCCGGAGAAGCTTATGCAATGTCCTTTTTTCATACACCTCTTCAAGGAGGCGCCGATTGTTGATGGTCTGGAAATTCGCTAAAGAATCCGGATGCTCGACGATTGGCAATGACGGCGTACCTCTTGCGTTACACCCAAGATGCTCGACAGGATGCTCATGTCCGCTGGGTTCGTCGCCGCGCGCAGACGATACGAGCGGCCCTCGCGGCGCGAGCTCAACATCCCAGCACGCGAGAACGCTGTCGCTTGCATGATCACGTAGGCACCGGCGAAGGTCTGTCGGACCTTGTTGATCCCATAGGAACCCTTGGAGATGTCATTCGCTAAGCAAGAAGTCAGTCAGACTTGTCAACCATGAGGTCACCACGCACTGATATCCGTAGGGTCTTCAATCGAAAGTAGTAGACCCTTGGACGAATCGTACCACCCTCTCTGTTTCTTTCTGAAATACGATCCTCCATGCCTCACCGATATCCCGACCTCGTCGTAATTGAAGTAACGGCCGTACAGTTCAAAGAACTCCATCACGAGCACTCCCAGGTTCTTCTCAGGTTCTATTTCTCCTCTGCGGAGCTTGGGATGCATCTGCAGAAAACTGATGGCCAAGCAGACGATGCTGTAGCTCCCCAAGCCACCAGTATACACCTCGTTCATCCCGCGTTGATTCAGAAACGCCTTTACGATGACGATCAGGCATCGTAACGCGAACCCACAGCTCCGCATATGTTGGAGGAAGCCGTTGATGATCTTACCTGCCTTGACACCATTGCCTTGGTTGACGCTGATGTCCACATTGAGACGTCCATGGTTCGTGACGAATTTGACTATGGGTACTTTGGCTCTCGAGATAACGGTAACCTTGGACGTGATATCTGCTCGCTTGAGAGTGTTTGCCAGTGCGTGCAACACGTTCACCTTGTTGCTACGTGCCATGGTCTCGGAGTCTATGACTAAGTCGATATCTCTGGATATGGTCAGACAATATGCTCAGGCTTGACCGCTTTGAGCACACACCCACTGGGTAAATAGAGCTTTGTCTCATAACTTCCAAAGGGTAATATTCGAGCATCTGGAAATTTAGACGTGATTGCGTTTGAAACTTGTTGGATCACGAGGCCCCGAATTTCATCTTCGATAGGTGTCGGTGACATGTACTCGATATATGCCTCCACCTCGCGGTGCAACCTACGTTCTTTGTCAGATACAACGCAGACCGGCATCTCAGTAGGTAAAAAAAAATCTCACATCTCTGACACGTTGTGACAACTGTCCCAGTCGACTTGGGATACCCACGGAGTCTTCCTCGTGTCCAGCGGCTCGAACCGCTGTCTCCTTCTCTGCATTCGGTCGTCATCGTCGTCATTGTCCGACAGACGGTCATGCTTCCGCTTCGTCCCGCGACCCTCATTGAGAGACCTCGGCGGCTTCCCCACGTCCCACTCTCGTTCCGTCTCCTTTTCTTTTTGACGCGTGCGTTCGGCTCGAGGGGACTCCGTGTCGCTCGCCGCCAGAGGAACAAAGTCGTCTCCAATCTCTGGTATTTTCACTTTGACATCAGGTGGTGGCTCGTGGAACTCGTTTTGCATGGGCTCTTTGCCTTTGCTTTTAGAACTGCGCAGTCGTTTCGAGAGAGGTTCTCTTTCTTCTGGGGGGGATGCTGAACGTCGGCCGCCATCGTGACGGCGACGGCGATTGTGGTAGCGGTTGCGGTCCCTATCCCTTTCCCTATCCCTATCCCTATCCCTGTCTCTATGCCTTTCTCTATCCTCACCTCTGTCCCTGTCCCTGTATCCTTCCCGATGGTCGTGCCGAGGCCGACGACGATGATTCTTGTCACTATTCTTCGACCGGTCTTTTGTACTGTCGCGATCGCGTCCGGATTCTCCTCTTGAACTTGAAGGTTTTTGGGGTAGGGTGTCCATGAGAGGAACGAAAGAGAGGCAAGAAAAAGAAGAACTATGTTCCTTCAGGCCCCAGGGAATGGGATCGTGTGTGATCAAGGTTCAAGATTTGTCGAAGTGGATTCCAATTTCGGGGCGGCCGCGTTACTTGTTTGGCAAAGGCTTTGCTGGCTCGGGACGTTGCGTCTGGAGACCTGACTATTCCAGCTTCAAGAGTTAAAGTACTAACGAAAGCTATTAGATTGATGATGAGAAGGAATGAATTTATTTATTTATGGGAGTGCATAGCTATCTAAATTACGTAATATGTTTATTTACCATTTACTATAAACGTTTTGCACCAAACACGGGGTTTCAAATGACCTTTCAAGCTGATACTCGTAACTCCTCGACCCGCAAATTTGTATGACCAGTGACAAAAAAATAACATCCCATCACTCCCGTTCATCATCGCCGTGATTATCTACGTCATGCATTCGTATTGGTGGCATTGACGTTAAACAACACGGCAAGAACAATAGGTATTTGCTACTTATTCGTCCCTGCAGATCATCTACTCGTGCACTGTATACAGTTGATGTTTTGATAGGGTTCGTACATGTAATAATCTTCGTGCTATAGAGCTTGTAATCAAACTCGTTCTTTTCCTTGGAGGATATCCATGCTCGTCGGATTTTAACTGGGCACGAAGCAGGCTAGCCATCATGATCTTCTCGGACCCAACACCACGAGGCGACAGAGTGAGAGGGTGCCATAGCACCAGGATATCGGTTTGAAAGGGCGCGTAGACACCCCATTCCTCGTCCTTCAACGCAAAATGCGTATCAAACCGGACATCGTTGGCTTCGGGGAACCATCCCATTTATACTCTACTCTCCCCAGCCATGCTGAGGTTCACTTTCCCATCTGCTTCTAGCAGGTGTATGTATTCTGTCCGCCAATAGAGATGAACCCCCAACGTAGCGATGACCCAGTGCCACGCGGCGGGTTGGTTTCGTGTGCAAGATGAAATTTGATAGCTACAAGGACGACAAACTCAGTGAGTCGACAATACTCGGATGCAGTGGCGGATAAGCTGACTGTTGTTGTATGGAGTGTCTTCGCCGGCGAAGAGGTTAAGTACAGTGTCATCGGTAGATGCGCGAGCTCGTCTCAATTGGTGTGCACAAGTCACATTTGAAACTTAGTAGAAGACAATGAAATAACATTACAGCGCTTGGCGAAACAAATGCCAATCACATGTTGCTCGTATGTAGTACATATGTATCCAGCTTGCTTCTATAACCTGAGCATGTTTATCGAGCAAGCTGTGCGAATCCAACTCGTGGTGATTGGCTGTTGAAATCAAACACGGTATAGAACTGCTCGAGGAAGATGGTTCCGATCGACCAGAAATCTAGAAGTCGGGTTCACCGATTAGCATGGGAAGAGCAAATGCTGAATAGAAGAATCTCACTAGTATTGGTAGTCAGACTCACGATTCCGGTCTTGCACTTTTTCGACCCAAACGAAACCCGTCCCAGGTTGAGGACGTCGGGAGAGAGCGTAAACGGCCTTCCACCAATCATAAAACTCAGGGTGGGAAAGAGGCTGCATGGGTCTACAGGGAGTCAACAAAAAATAGTACCAAACTCGATCGAAACTCACAGACGTAGAAATCAGACCCCGTCGTGTATAGCCCACCGCCACCCGCCATGTGCAGCTTCATTACTTCCTGCTCAAGACCAATGATGTAGTTGGAACCAGTGTCGACGATGGCGAGTATATCTTCCAGGATTTTCCTGTCATTAAGTCGAATTTCATCTATCTTCAACTGCCAGAGAACCTGAAAGGGAAATCTCAGTATGCATCTATTATCGCCTGGTGTTTGCGCTCACCGGATGTGTTACAGGAGTATAGACGAGGGTGTCCTGAACGTAAAGTGCTCTGTTGATACCACCGATGTACAGCTCGCCTCCGAGTCCAGATTTGGTGAGTTTAATTGAAAACACTGGTTGAGACAGCTTTCTTTCATTGAAGAGCGTGTGAAACAGAGGGCTCTGGCCGGAAAATATTGACGCAGACGGGAAAGCCAATCCCAATACACCATCTGGACCAAACTGATTTGCTTCCATATTTGGAGAGTATATTGTTGCAGCACCGATGATCTGACTGTCTGCCTATTCATCGGTCTGAAGTGATGTTCGCAAACAGTAGTAAAAAAACTTACGGTGAAACCAGCAATCGTTACAGTGTCCATGTATTGTTTACCACTGGCAAATCTACCATCTGCAAATAGTACCTCAAAATCTATGTCGGTGTTTTGGGACGATGTGGGATCCCAAACGGAAGAGTGACTTCTGACGTTTGGATCACCGGTTGAGGCTGCAACAAAGAGATCGCTGGGTCGAATAAGACGAGAAAGTGGGATGGTACTGACGGAAAACACTTACCTAAAACCGGTGTTGAGGTGGACTGAGGTGGCGACTAGAGTGAGTGGGTGTCACGAATGCACGGAAAACTTACCGCTGAAGGGCATGGGAGGAGTGCCGATATGAATGATCGCATACCATACTCCGTCCGTCCATTTTGACAAACCAAGGCCAGCTTCAACCCCGTCCCGTTTCAAAGCAGAAGAATGCGGCATTCCCGTGTTATCTTCGGAATCATCCATGCCACTTGGGTCACGCATGATCTTGCTAAAGACGTGTGAGCAAAAACGATGCCCGAGGACATCACAGATCGATTTACGTGTTGTGTGATGTAGCATGAAGTTCGCGCGCGTCGGTATCAGAGCGTCTCGTGAGTGGTATGGCTATACCATCACTTTCCTCCCCAGGATCAGGTGTTTGGGCGGCCAGAACGTGGACAGCCACTGTGACGGCGATGGTTGTGATCACCTTGAGGAGCATTGAGATATAAATCAGAGTTATCAACAACTCGCGCCTGACTTATATAGATGATGGGATAGATGACATCTAGGAACTAACCGGATAACAATTAAACTGATGAACAGTACATTCGGATCGTCCGAATCAAAACAGGTATTGGTGTAGTTTTGACACCATCCGTTTTGGAGTTGGGCCCTCAGTTATTTGATCACCCAAACGCATCGGGTGTCAGGCTACTGTCAGCCCATGCGCTTCCTAAAAAAGAACGTCGGGTTTCGAGACTCGTATGTCGTATGGGCGTGGAGTTCGAGAAAACGTGCCTGAGGAATTAGTACCATATCTAGATTCTAGACACTCACTGCAAGCCGGACTTGACTGAGAGCACCCATATTAAATGGTGCATGTCACCAAGTTTTACCTTCAGTGCAAGGCGGAGCGGACGATGGTAAGAGGGCAGTGTTCAAAGACGGGACTGCGATGGTATTTCCGAGTCAAGGAGGTTTGAAACTTGAAGCTTCACAGCTGGTATTAGTAGGAGTGACGCCCTGTGACACTCAGCTCACCACTTCGGCCTGAGTCTTCTGAAAATATGTCTCAATCTCACTCAGAGATAGGAAGCACCGTTGCGTGCGGCTACTGTACTTATCTCAAGGTGGACGTTTGGAGATACAACCGGGCATGGGCATGAGGTGGCAGGCGGACGAACGACTGGGGAGACGGAGGGTGACGCAGGAGGGGAGGCGGAGGCGGTGACACCAGTGCTTCTGACTCGGAATCCACCCAGGATAGCTTTTTCGAGACGGCCTTGGGGTAAAGAGACCACAAGGATGACGCACACGATTCTTGTTTGTTTGAGAGGCTCTCATGGGGGACAGAAGCTTGAGACTATCACTCGCGAGGGATGTGTCAGCGATCAAGAACTCGCTAGATCCAAGGCCGAAAGGCTGATGTGACGTAGAAAGTTAGGACAGTCATAAATAGCAGAAATGAAACCTGCCTCGATTTCTGCTTCGCATGTCAAGTAGTTCACGAATGCACACATGCAGTCCACCGACTTTCGGACGAAACTGAATTAAGAGAACACGCCCAAATTCTCCAGTGAGTTGTGTTATAGACACCTGCAGAGGACCGCATCAAAGGTAACATGGCACCATTATTGTCAAATAAAAACATGGTTTGACGACAGCAACAAGTCCATTGACTTTGCCAGAATGATATGCATTCGCAACGCATAACCATTCAAGTTGTTCAGGTCGAAAGCGTCACAATCAGGACCTATCCAGCATAATCAAGATTGCAGTTGGCATGAAATCACGGTAACACAAAATGTGCAAACTGACCTCGATATTACCAATGGCGCACGCGGTACCGTTGTTGCCGTCATCCTAAATCCCGACAAGCCTATCATTACAGACACGAAGACATCCATTCGACTACAACAACCTCCGCTTTGCATCTGTGTGAAGCTTGATCGCACGAAAGCGAGGCGCCTGAGCAATTTTAGACGAGGAAGTAACACATGTAGAACATAGTTTGAGAACATGTGCATCAAGGTTAGCGTCTACAACCGAAAAGACGTCAATTTCCACTGACGGCCACATATGCATTTACGGATTATCGCTCACAAAGCCAAACAATCCCTTCTGTCGTGATCGACATCGCTACACCTCCAACCGGCGGATTGAGTCTCTCCAATCTTTATGTGGCAGACAATCGACAATCCGACTCCATTGTGAAATTTGACAACAAAGTGTTTCAAGAAGCACATTCCCTAGAGTTGGTGGCTGATGACAATCGGCTTGAAGAGCTGAATGAGAACTTGAAGATGGAAGACGAGTATGGGTGGTCTAGGGAAGCGCGAAGCGCAACCCTAGAGTTACCGCTGCCCGTCCGAGGTCGTTTAGGGTTCCAGCTACCAATATTAAGCCCTATCGAGGGAGTTGGCCGAGTCACAGAGGCGCTAGTGGAATGTGAGGGCGCGACCCCGATAGATTGGTTCAAGTTGCAGTTGGGGCAGTTGGCGATTCCCACAGGTTAATCGGGCAGCATCTGACCCGGCATTTGTCAGCAGCACGGACCGAAAGAACGAATACCTCTACCATGATCATCGGAATCGTTCTTGCATAATCGATCCATCTCGTTCGAAATGCCCAACAGCACGACAGTGACCACTGAAGAAGACTCCTCCGAGCTCAGACAGTTCAGGGAGCAATGGAAAGATGAAGTCCGCCGGCGCCGAGAAGAACATCAGCAGGCTCCGAGTCAGCTTGAACAAGGCACGTCGGCGAAGCCCCACCACCAACGCAATCCCGAGACGCACGCTCGGTCTCATATCCCGCATCCTCCTCCCACTCCTCCCGGGACCACCGCATCGAAGTGGTCCGTTGCCAGCACCTCTTCTACACATACAGTCCATACGTCACACGGTCAGAGTTCTCTCAGCCCAAAAGTCCTGCGTGCTGTCGAAGTATATCGCAGGGCCGTCCAGCATGAGCAAGAGAGTAATCTGGACGAAGCGCTAAGGCTGTATCGTCAGGCGTTCCGATTCTTCCCAGATGTCGACCGTGCGTATCTCAAGGAGGAGCAGAGACTACTAGTTGGCATGGGACACAAGAAGGCGACGTCTGTCATCAGAAGCGAAGAGACAGAGCGAGGAGACGATCACCCCACGAGAACTAGTGCCTCCGAAGTCAAGGAGTCGGGGCACATGAACGAGATTCTGTCCAAGGTTTTCGCAAACTCCCCAGCGATGTTGGCGTTCGAGCCAGAGGATGACCGGGAGGGCGTACCGATAAACATGATCCCAGAGGAATTACTCTTGTGCATTCTGCGCAAGCTCGACACGTCGACTCTGGAACGCTTCGCGACGGTAAGCCGAAAGGCGCGCGTCCTGAGTCTCGATCCCTTATTGTGGAGGTATGAACATCGCTCGTTGCAGAGTACGATCTTGACCTCTCCAACGACAGGGACTTTGTATATTGGGCGTACAAACCACCGCAGATTCCTGAGGCTGTCACGGTGCAGACGATAGTCGACGGCTATGATTCCAACTACCGACAGACGTACATTCAACACCCAAGACTGAGATCAGATGGTGTATACATCGCCGCATGTCACTATATGTGAGTTTCTCGCGTTGTGACCTGTCCGATGTGCTCAATGGCACTGTCACAGTCGGGACGGTCAAAGCGAGGAAGGCTGGGTCAACGTACGTTCGTGGACTTATCGCCAGCGAGTATGCTCATTGCAAAGTCATAGGTGAACCACTTTGTCACGTACCACAGATACCTGTGAGCAGTCTCTCTGCGCCTCCTCATCTATACCTGACATTACCCTGGCAGTCGATTCTTCCCGGACGGTCAAGTTCTCTCCCTTTTAGCCAACGAAGAATACCGTCCCGCAGTCGTTATACCCATGCTCAAGCCCTCGTTACGCATGAAGGTTGCGACCCCCCTATCAAACGATCACTCAAAACATTGCCGCTGACCCGCTCGCTGACCCACAGGGCTTTCATATCGGCGACTGGCGGCTCGAAGGCACCAGCGTCCTCATCAGCAACCTTGTCGAGAACCACTCACACCCTACGACGTCCGCCCACCCCGCCCACCATAGCGGACACGTCACCCCGCCACCGGCGGCGCGCTACCACTTCCAGATGTCACTCACGCTGCGGTCGAAGCCGCTCGGCCGGTGGAACAAACTCGATATCGCCTCGTATGCATCGGTCAACGTCGAGGACGGAGAGGTCGTGCCGTTCTCCTTGAAGCACGAGCGGCCGTTTTGGTTCTCCAAAGTCAAGAGTTGGCAGGGTTTTTGATAACTCGTTGTACTGTATCCCACCTTTCTTCCGTTGGGCATCTTAGAGAACACGATCTATAAGGTCGACTATTTCTGACATAGAATTTTTCATGGTTATGTCCGGCTTTGGCATGGATTCATAAAGCATTTTATTTGACTTGATAGAATCGCAGGTATGTATGTACAAACCCAAGCCCAAGCTGGATGTGAAAAAGCGTCAATATTATACACCAGCTACGACTGAGCTACGGTAATCCATGTATTTCGATTACTTCTGTCCTTCCTTGAACTCTTCGTCTTTCTACAGCTAATACTGCCAGATCAATCTCGTAACTTTTTTTTCCTGTGAACACAAATATGTAGTGGGGGAGAATGGTAGGGGAGCGAAACGAACGACCGCCAAGACGGGAAGGAGAGGCACCACCAGCACGGAAAACCACGGCAAATCCAGAACAACGGATACCCATAGGATCTCAGAAAATACAGCGAGATGCAAGAAGTACGCGGAGACGACTAAACAAGATAACGCGACGCGGCGAGTAAAGGGTATGGTAAAAGATGAATGATGAATTGTCATCGTAAGCAAGACATGTGACATGTATGTCAAGGGCCATGGAGGGAGCCTAGCATCGTGACTGGTGGGGGTGAAGGGTGATTAGATTGTCGCCTTGAAACGAGTGTATAGTGCATGTGTTTTGGGAACCAGGGTCCAGCGTCATCCAGAAAGCTGGCATTCTTCGCGAAGGCAAGAGAACGAGCGTGATGAATAGGCGGTAGGGGCAACTCATGCCGCGCTATATAGGAACAGGTTGTTCGTCGCAGCGATCTGCGACACGTCAGCCTCGCATCTACCTTGACCAAAAATGACGCTTACAGCAATCGTGTTCTCCCTTGGATGCCAGCTCGCGTGGAGAATCTTCTTGTTGAAGTCTAGTGTTTCCATCTGCATTGCGTCCCTGAGACCACCTGGTCGACCGTTCTTTAGCCCGTTCTTGTTCGGCAGCGGCCCACCCATCTTCTTCGCTTTAAAGGCAGACTTGTCCGCTTGCAGAACGACGTCACCGCTTGTCTCCGTGTCAAATATCCGGAAGAAGTTGTGGTACGATCCGGTCAGAACATGTCTATGGCCCAAATGGTAAACGTTATCCAAATTGGGGTAGAAGGAGCCGTACGCACTTGTCATCACCGCCCCAGATGCATTCAAACTTGTCAAAAATGCAATCATTCTCATACAAGTCGCAGAGTTTCCCGCGGAGATGGTCGTGTATAGGAATCGTCTTGACCGGTCGTGACTCCATATTGATGTCCCATATCTTCAGGGACAGATAGTCTCTCGATAGGATGTATCGCCCGTCATGGCTGAATTTGACATCGGAGATGGAGGAAATGATTTCGGAAAAGAATGAGCGGGCTGAAGGATCCTCCTCTTCCTCGAAGCCTGACAAAGGCAATGAAAATTGGAATGTGGTTTGATCTAAAAGGACCCACATTTTGCGTGGCGATCGCAGAGTGCCGAGTCCCGCATGTCGGCAAGCTTTATGTTACTCTTTGAACTCGAGTACATAAACAGATTGCAGTGTTGTGGGTGGAACTCGGCAGCGGTGATGACTTCCGTAAGTTCCTCCATGTTGATGGGTTTGATGTCTACGATGTCTAAGGTGGCGAAGTGAATGGTCACACGATGGTAACAGGGAGATCAGAGACGTACTGAAACTCTGATCGCTGATGCTCAGGTTCCACAAGTTAATGCGAAGATCGTCTGCGGAAATGTAAGTCTCGTGGTCCGAATTAACGGAGATGGAGTGGATGTGGTATGCATGCGCGTTGGCGTAGACTTTGCGTGGGATAGCGGCAATGATATTGTCCTGCTGTACCATGCGGGGAAGTTTGAGGTGTAAACGTGAAATGGGGGGTGCAATGGGTCGCTGGCCCTCGTAGTGATTCGATTCCGAGACTACTCGCAACGATTTTTCAAACACTTTCCACAGTTTTATTGTTTTGTCTAGACAAGTCGACAAACATGAACTAGGGGGCGAGAATGGGAAGAGAAAGAGGGCACACCGTTGGTGGATAGTAAGAAATGAGCCGTGTTTTGTCGTTTGCACCATTTGATCTTGTTGATCTTTTCCTCGATTTCTAGGGACTTGAGATAGTCGAATTCCGGTTCGTGTGATTGGAACTCTGTATAAAACTTGTATTCGCAGCCTTTTTTCTGCACGGACGTTGGGCAGGGATGGGTGCGGTGACAATCGGAGGGCATCAGCCAATGAAGGGGATGCAGTGGGGGCACTCACCGACTCGTTGCGCTCGAAGAGGACGACACGACCGCCCTTGTCGCCGGTTGCGAGGTAGTTACCGGTAGAATCGAACTCGACGGTTGATATGATGTCGGCTAATCGGGGGGGAATAAAGATGAGGGGGATTAGGGTAGCGAGCGAGCGGGGCCAGGGTACCTTCTGTGATGTCCTCTACTTCGCCCTTGTCGCCGAAGCACTGAGCGAAACGCCAGCCACCTGAGCCGGAGGGATCGATGTCCATGAGGGTAAGAAGGGAAAGGGTCTGACAATGAAAAGTAGCAAGTCAAAGAGTTTCTGACGCCCCTCCACCTGGCTCTCTCCCCGCGCCGCCGTTTGTTGTGCCCTTGTTTGGCCACTTGCCTTGTTCTCCGACTTGCACCGCGTTCCACTTCACACACAACGACGCATACATCCACATGCCCATCGCACCCATCACCGGAAAACTCAGAAAGGCCTTTTGGCGCGAGGTCATCGTCTCGCTCGGCCTGGGAATAGGCTCGGGCTACGCTTTCTGGTACGCTATCTCTTTGTTTTTTACTCCCTCGGTCTCACTTCCAGTCAAGGTATGGCCACCAACTCCCATCAGGTACGACCGCACACTGTGCACGATGCTACAAACTCATCTTCTACAGTACAACGTCGTGAGGAGTACTACCTAAAGCTTGAACGGGAGCGAGCTCAGGGTCACGCAGTTTAAAGTACTAGAATTTCTGTTGGCGTTGTGATTGCAAGGTATAAATATGTAGATGGCACCCAACATAATCTACCGTCCCAGTCGACGCTCATTTGAGCAACCCCAGTCTCTTGAGTTCCTCGCAGCTCGCAAACGTCTCCGCCTCTATCTGCCTCACCTTCTCCCAATCCGTCCCCACCCCAAAGAATCCAATCTCGGCTTCCTTTCGTCTCTCCCGCTTGTTGACGTCCCGTTGGCACTGCGTATACAGACTTTGCGTGTACACTTGTTCCACGTTGGATTCGAAGCGCGAGAGTGATGAGCCTCGGCGGTACTGGCCCGCCGCGAGATCGGCAGCAATCTTCGGGTGTCCATGAAAATCGCGCGAGTTGACAAAGTAGTTTATGTGTAGGTTGTCCGTCTGCCGCTCGAGGTCAAACCTCGACGTCTGCGTGAACTGAAACCGAGGATCCGGAACAGCGGGCGATGAAAACAGGTCCGGAAGCATGGACAGCATGGAAAACGCGAAAATGATGATCAGTGGGAGAAGCTGGGTGATCATTGACCGTGCTTGCGGTGCCTCGCCTTGTCCAGCGCCTTGTGGACGCCCGTTCACGTGTACACGCGTCGTCCGGAATCCGCCAGGCCCAAAGCTTGCACTGAATACGGGCCCCCCGAACGGGCCTCCGCCGAAACCGCCGCCATTCATCCCCACCCCACCCCCAAAGAACATATTGAACAGATCTTCGGGGGACATCTCACCCTCAAACCCACCAGCGAATGGTGAATGCGAGAAACCGGGGGCGGAGAAACCAGGTGACGACATGCCGCCGAACCTTGATTCGGGGTCGGAACCATGCTGGTCAAAAGCTGTCCGCTTTTGTGGATCTAGAATCCTGGTCGACGCGCGAACAGAGGAGACAGACACGAAATACATACCTGATAAAACTTGAAACGCCTTTGAGACCACTGTTGAAAATGTTAGTCGATACACCGCAAAGAAACCACTCTGGCGTGACCCACTTTTGAAAGCCTCGTCGGCCCCAGGTGCTCCATTCTTGTCGGGGTGCAGAGATAACGCGAGCTAGCAAGAATGGAACTCAACAACCCGCTCCTCTGTCGATCAGCGGCACGTATACCTTTCGATAAGCCTTCTTGATCTCAGCCTCTTCGCACTCCTTTTTGACGCCCAAAATTCCATAGTAGTCCGTAGGTTTGCACCCCCGGACCCGCTTCACGACGTTCACCTGATCGGTTGTGTACTCCCTCTTCTCCCCATTCATGCCTCCCGCCGTCCCCTCAGCCTTGGTATCACCCCGACGCTTTGTTCCTGCACTCGAAGGATGTGTCTGCGTAGATGACGATGTCCCGGTCGGCCCATTTCCATTTTTCGTACCCGTACTGGAAGACGGACCAGCCGACTCCGCTGCAGCAGCAGCAGATTCAATAGACTCTTTGAGCATCTCTGCTTCTGGCGTGCTGAACAGAGACAACGATTTTTGACAAAATTTCCGCGCTGAGGGAAAGTTGCCTGCGTCCCTGTGCTTCTGAGCGAGCCTTAGGCATTTGATGGCTTCATCCTTGTTGCTTTCCATCGTGTATGGAGAATGCACATGCACGAGTGACGGAGAAACGGTGAGCACGGGAAACAGACTTTGCTGGCGTAACTTGCTTGGTGAGAACTCGGCACCACGGCAGTACTTTCGGCACTGTTCAGCGCTTCAACACCATGCGTTTGACATGTACTTATCAACTATAAATTTTCGCAACATCGTAAATTAATAGACAAAGTGGTATTAGCTAGATGGTATCGAGTTCTAGTAGACGCCTGGGATGAACTTGTACTTGACGATGGAGCAGTAGCGTTCCCAATCTTTTCCATACTTGATAGAGCAGCGTTCAAAGTCGCGGCCACAGCGATGAATGAGCACCGTGATGAAGAAGACGGAATAGAAATACGGAATAATTGTTGCACCACCGATAACCAATCCCCAAGAGAAGGCCATGGTCCAGTCGGCGACGTAGTTCTGGAATAACGTCAGTCACGTTTATCCAGGGTAATGCGCTGAAGACACACCGGTTTGCGAGAGTACCTCCACCAACCACTGATCAGAAGCCGGTTGCTGCAGACTGCCTTAGATGACATTCAAGGTGAAAATGACTGGAAGCCTACCCATGCGCAGTTTGAATAAACTCTGGGTTCTTTAGGGTACCCCAAGGTAACTGAGGGAAGGTGTTGCGGAATGTGGTAATGCCTTGTGTCTGCATTTTGAAACGGCTCTTTTGTGACATGGAAGTGTCCCAACTGTGTAGTCACATAGTTGTAGTATGGCATGCGCTTGTGCGAGCGGAAAACTCACATGTAGTATGCAGTGAGGAGCGTGCCGAATAGCAAGACGTAGACCGGGGTGGGGAACTGGTACTTGGAGGGATCATGTGAAGCCATGTAGACCACAGAGTACACATATGTCTGTATGGGAGTAAACGCATGAATCCGTATAGTAGAAAAAAAACACTTACGAATGGAACACCAGCGAAGTTCCAGAAGATAACCATAAAGCCCCACTTCTCGTGGTACATATCCCAAGTCTGGGGAATACATTCCTCTCCTTTTCCGCTGTGCACATATTGTTTGTTACCGGAGGCTAATAAGAAGAGTGATGATACATACCAGGCGTTCAGATAGAGCCAGGTTGCCAAAATCATGAAAGCCATGTTCTAACCAAGATATGTCAAACACGAATGTCAACAACATATGAACAACGTACGGGTGTGACATATCCATATTGTTCATACTGATGGCAACCACCAGAGACTGCCAAAAAGAAGACAATGACCCAGGGGATGCGAACTTCTGCCCACATCTTGAGATCCACGGGACCAATGCGAGGGTTCAAACATGCGCCCATAAAGACGTCATAGATGAAATTGCCAGACATGCGAATTTGGTTACCAGTTGCAATGGTGAGGAAATACACCCCAAAGGAGACGACGAAACCGTAAATGATCGCAACCGACATGATATGTCCGTAGTTATCGATGATTTCGGTGAGGCGGAAAATGTTGTAGTAATGAAGGATGGCAGCAGTGATCATGGTGATGTAGATAGACCAGAGAGCATTGCAGTTGTACATGAGAGTCTTGTAACCAAGCGAGGGAACTGGGAGTCCCTCTTGTTTGTAGCCAGGCACAACCCAGGCGAGGAAGAGTTGAAAGACAATGAGACCAGTGTAAACTTTCCAAGCATAAGCATTCGGACTAGCATCCTGGGTGCAGACGTTTAGCAAGCAAAAAGCTGCTCGAGAACTGTCAAACGCTTACATCGCGAACATGAGCCCACATGCGCTCAAGGAAGGGGATGATATCATCCACGGAAGTAGGCGTGACAAGTTTCCCATCATAGAACCAGAGGCATATCCAGAGGTAGTACATGAGAATTGGGAAGCCAATCATCATGGCTGTGACACCCCATGGGCCACCAAACTCGTATCTAGAAGACGAACGGTTAAAAAAGGGATGGACTGTAGCTATGAAACGCGTACGAGCTGTGTTGGTCCAAGAGGTGATCAGTTTTGCGGCCTTCATCTGTCGTAGTGCCAGAGGGTGCAGATGAACGTTGCGCGTCTGTGCTGCGCTGTCTGAGCTCGTTGTTTGTGCTCCCGTACGACTGCGACATGGTCGCGTTCAGTGCAAGAGTGTCAAATTGCTCGGTTCAGGTTTTTTAAATTGGTTTGCTTAGTCAGCGACTTATTACTTACGATGTCAGTTTGCTTGGTAAGCAGAACCCAGCTCCACCTTGAACTACTACTACTACAAGTTATAACATTGCGTTGCGTCGTGCATCCGAGCAGCTTATGTCTTCTTCTGTGTTCTACAAATTTAAATCACAGAGGGACGAGTCTCGGGTGACTTTTGACGGCACTGCTATCTCTGTGTTTGACCTGAAAAGAGAAATCATCCTTGCTAACAACCTTGGTAAGGCAAACGATTTTGATCTTTATGTTTACGATGCCTCCACCAATCAAGGTAAGTCTACTCCCCCACCTCTAGCGCTCTCAGTTCTGACAGTTTGCGTATCGCAGAATACAAGGATGATTCTCAGGTCATCCCTAGATCATCATCTGTCGTCGTAAAGCGTATGCCCTCTCAGCGACCAGGAAAGGGCAAAGCAGCAATGTACATTGCTGGTACCAATGGAAGCGCTTCCATGCCCATGTCTGAGCCAATTCAAAGACCAGGCGGCAGTTCTACATGGCATAAAGGTGCCATGTCTAAACGATTTGACATTAAAGAAGAGGCAACACCCCCCAAAGCCTCAACACCTGTACGTACTCGCACCCAAGTGAACGTTCCGCTCGCCAATCGGCGAGTCTTACACTCTCCGCAGTCGGGTGCTGCGATTCCTATACCGAAGAACTCGGTTACCAAAGATGACGAAGCAGTTGCAATGGCAGCTATGTTTCAAGCCCAAACGGCTAACTGGGAAGAAACCCAGGAGAAGATGTCACAGTCTGTGTCTCGTTTATGCGCTTCTTGTGTTTTGTGTAGTAGATCTCATAAAATGATTTTTGTTTTGCCCCGTGATCAAAACAGTGCTGTCCGAATATATAATAATACTCGAGGAACTTCCTTTGGGCGCGGCGGCAAGCCTTTTAATCCACACCAGTCCCATACTCCTGATCGTCCTTTGCCGCCCTCTTATGTATGTTACCGTTGTGGTCAGAAAGGTGAGTTGTGGTGCGTTCAGCATGTCGACGTTGATTCATGTTTTCCTAGGACACTGGATTCAGGACTGTCCAACCAATAGCGATCGCGAGTTTGACAACAAACCTCGAATCAAGCGTACTACGGGTATTCCCCGCAGCTTCCTCAAGGCTGTGGAGAATCCTAACAAGGGCGAGCTTGCCCAGGGTGTGATGGTTACGCCTGAGGGGGGTTATGTCGTTGCCCAACCTGATTCGTAAGTCGCGTATTTCATTATTGAGGAGCAGTTACTGACTCTAGCAGAGCATCATGGCAAAAGCAAGTGACTCGGTTAAAAGGCCTGTCTGTGGCAGACGTTCGAGATCGGCCTCCGACAGACCCTACACTCGCGTGTCCAATAGACAACAGACTTTTCCGTGATGCCGTGAAAACGCCTTGTTGTGAAACCTCATATTGCGAGGAATGTATCCAGACACATCTTCTTGAGCGAGACTTTGTTTGTCCCAAGTGCAGCAAGAAAATACCATCTCTTGACAAGCTGGTAATGGACAAACCTATGCGAACCAAAGTTGCAGATCACATAGACAAGGTGATTGAGCAGAGCAGAAAGGAGATCGACGAGGAAGGTCTGACAAACGCCGGTGCAGTAACCGGAGAACAGGTGCTTGGTATTGATGCTGCTACTCGAAATTTCAATGCTAACGCAGATCTCCGCAGACACCCCAAGGGGACAATTCTAATCCAGATGACCTTTATTCAGACCAGCAGCCTGGTATGGACGTGTCCCAAATGATAGTCGACAGCATTCCTCAGCTGCAGGCTCAAATCAGCCAGTTATCCATATTGATCCAAAACACCTCACTACCCGGCCACGTACGACACTCTTCGGAGATGAAATATCACCAACTTCAAATGCAACTCCAGCAAGCACAGGCCCTCGCGGCCACTCTTGCAGTCGCGACTACCCTTCAGCAACAGCAACAGCAGCAGCAGCAGCAGCAACAACAACAACAATTGCAGAACGTTGCTAGCGTGGTCGGCTATAGCATGCCGGGATACCAGCAAGCAGATGCACAGTGGCCAGGCTCGTTCACGAACCAACAACCTGCTAATCAAGATTCGGCATATCAACGATTACCGCTTAATAATAGACGTCGAAATATGAAACGCGAACGTCCGTCAGACTTTTTGGAGGTCGGCGGGGAGAGCGAGAGCAAGGTTCGACGTACGTACTGGGAATGAGCTCGACAAATATTGTTCTAGATCCTACTAGTCGAATTGTCAAATTGCTAAGAAAAGTGGCGTGACTTGTTAGAAATGGCGTGACGAAGCGCGAACGTGACTCGAATAAAATGCCGCGGGGACGCGTCTCGCGGTTCTGACATTTCCCCCCGATCATCATGTCAAAGTCAACATCCTCAAAGCAAAAGTCTATCACTTCGTTTTTTGGTGGAGGCGACAAGAAACCCTCAAAGTCTGCACCCAAGAAACCGGCGAAATCGAACAAGAATACTGACGACGAATCAAGCGCCGAAGAGGTCGAAGAGCCCGAGGTCTCTGACGAAGATGACACCCCCGCCGTTCACTCCAAGACAGACGGAAAGATAGAGTCTTCCAATTTCCCCCCTCTTAATCACATACCCACCATGTTTTCTGACATTGTGTCCCGTATACCTCAAATTAAGGACGTCGCAGAACACGTCAGAGGCCGAAAGCTTCGCGTCGCCACCATGTGTTCCGGCACAGAGTCGCCTCTTCTCGCCTTGGAATTGATATGCCAGTCCATGCAAGAGCAATATGGCATCCCCTTGGAATTTGAACACGTGTTCTCGTGCGAGATAGAGCCATTCAAGCAGGCCTACATCGAGCGCAACTTCAAGCCCCCTGTACTGTTTCGCGACGTGTGCGAGCTTGGAGATACCGAGGCGTACGTGTTCTTTGGGTCTTCGTGCGCGATTTTGACGTCCATTCAACAGCACGACTGCGTATGGCGCACTGGTCCCTGTCCCTGGTGATGTAGACTTGCTTGTCGCGGGCACGTCTTGCGTCGACTATTCCAATCTCAATAACGAGAAAAAGGGCATCGATCAAGGTGGCGAGTCAGGTCGGACGTTCCACGGCATGATGTCTTGGGTTACCAACCATCGACCACCGGTGGTCATTCTTGAGAACGTTTGCTCTGCGCCTTGGGACAAGGTCAGGGATTATTTTGCGCGTCACAACTACAGCGCCGAATTTTGTCGGCTGGACACGAAACAATTCTATATCCCGCATACCCGCACGCGTGTTTACTTGTTTGCTGTCGACAAGCGGTCGTCGAAGATGCCCGCTGAATGGAAGAATTGGGTAAACAACAAACTGAAACGCCCTGCTTCGTCAACTTTGGATGCCTTCCTTCTCCCATCAGACGACGGACGTATTCATCAAGCCAGGCAGAAGCTGGTTCAGGAGAGCGGAGGTGTCTCGGAGTCGCGTTCCGGACGAATTGACTGGACGAGGTGTGAATCTAGACATTCCCGTGCCAGGCTTGAGGAGGCTTTGGGTCCGAAACGTCCCCTTACCAATTGGGAGGAAGGTGAGCTTTTTGCGTTGATCAACGATCGATCGTCTGAAATCCGTCGATTTCTAGGTAAAGCCTGTCGTATGCCTGACTTTGCTTGGCAAGACTGGGGAGTGCGGCAAGTCGAGCGGGTTTGGGATCTGATGGACATCAGTATCCTTCGTTCTGCCAAAATAGGTGTCGATCCGTCCTACAAAACGTGAGTGGATTGTTCGAATAACTTGGTAAAACAGTTCTTGCTGACATCCGTACCAGTCTTGTCTGGAACCTCTCACAAAACGTTGATCGTTCTACTGGCTCGAGCAAGTCGGGTATATGTCCATGCCTTACTCCTTCGATGATTCCCTACATCACCAATCGCGGTGGACCCATGGTCGGCGTGGAGGCGCTAGCTATGCAGGGTCTTCCAGTGGATAAGCTACTTCTTACTCGAGAAAGTGAGGACGAGCTCGCCGATCTTGCCGGTAACGCCATGTCTTCAACAGTCGTGGGGTCTTGTATACTCGCCGCATTAGTCGTCGCCAAGGAGCTTCTCAAAGGAGGAGACGATAAGGAGACGTATGAAATGAAGAGGCTCGAAGCTGGATCTCAGGTATCAAGCGAAGATGCTATGGAGGTCGATTCCACGCCACAATCCTCGCTGGAAGATCACATCTCAGGCCTTGAAAAGCTGGCCGAAAAACCTTTGGAGCTGTCCAAGACGAAAATGGACTCGGTGGAGGAAGTGCTCGAGCACGCGGCCCGAAGCGTACGTCTCTGCCTCTGCGAGGGTCGTAAAGATATCACGACAAGGGAGCTACTTCGTTGTCAAGACTGTAGTTCGTCTTCCTGCAAGAAGTGTGCTGGGCGTCCCGAACACAACTTTGAACCCCTCGACGTTGAGACAGTCGCGCGGATTCCACCTGGGACTTTCGTCAGGGAGCTCAAATCCGTCCTTCCCATGTGCTTGTCGATTACCGATGCCACCGCAGAGCACCTTGATAATCTGAGATCCACCTCCAATGTGATCATACCCGAGAAGCGTTGGGTCAATTGGCGTTCTGCGGTTGTTCGCGCCACGAGCTTGGACTTGCGTTTCGTCGAGCTGAAGAGACAAGAAGTTTGGTCTGCAGTCTATCAGTCCACATCAGCCTCTTTCGAGTTGTACCTCGACCCCAAGCAAACGGAATGGCGACTGTACGCGATTCCTTTGGAGACCGAACCCGCCAATGCGGAGATTCGTCAACTCCTACAGCTTCCTGTCGCTAGATTCAAATGTAGGGGCGGCTTGTTGCAGGGACATTGGCAGTTCGCTTTGCCATCCAACAACGAGATCAGCGTAACCGTGACTGGAAGCGAAACACTCGTGCCTTCCTGGGCTAGCCGGCTTGGACTATTGGGTGAGGAATTCAGGGAGGCGCGTGTTCATTCACATCTGAAGATCACTGTGCCGGCGGACAAGGTTTCCCTACTCGATCGTGACATCTCTGGGACATATACTCTCTTGGATAAGTGCGGTACGGCCTGTGGCGCTCTCCACAAGCGCGAGTCTATACCCGAGGATACCGGACTTCCGCCATTATTCATGATGCTCGACCCCACGCGGTGTGGTGACCCCAAAGACGACCCGTTCGTTTTCACGACTAGTATCCGAAGATACGACTATGGCGAGTTCCGGCCGATCGTCTGCAAACTCGCTGGTTCATGGAGACAGTCGGACGTCCAAGGAGATCAGTCGATCGCGTGCCATATACCTATGCTATGGGTCTCCACAGACAAAGTATCGCTCCAGGTACGCTTGCACAAGCTTTCTTTGTTCCTGGAGCTCACCGGTTTTGCAGTCTTCCCAGCTCACCGGTGCACGTTTTGCTGTTCCTCAGGGTTTGCTTGAAGTGGCTGTCGACACGGATGCTTGTGCCAACGCCGTTGCCTTGCTATCTTGCACCGCACCTCTTCCTGGCGATGCCGGTCCCGAGTGGCCGCGTCAGGGATGGAGGGAAGTCGACAAGCTCAATGAACGCACGACTTTCCGATCATTGGCTTGGCTACTTGAACGTATTCGGCACGTCAACGATAATCTACATACATGGCAAGCAGTCGAGATGCCCGATGATCTGCACCAATGCCAGCGCTGCGCTCCGACACCACCCACCATCAAGTGGAATAAGAATGGAAAGAAGATAGCTGCCATCGAGGATTCCCAAGAAGCTGGGCAATACGAGCGCGATTTGAAACTTCGTCCCAATCCTTTCGTCACCCAGTTGCGTCTGGATGAGAATGTCGGTATGGTCAAAGTCGGTCTCAACATCTCTTCGTTGCTGCATCGCGCCCTCGCCCGCCTCCCTACGGAGAATCGTCCTGAACGTCCCTTGCTATTATGGCGTTTGGACACCGAATTCGTGCCTGCGGTCAAGATTCAACTCCCTACGTTTACGCTCAAGAGCAACAGGGCTGACCATGAACACAGCCAACCACCCAACTTCAAGCTCGACCTTCGTAAGGAGCAGTTGCGTTCCTTGACCTGGATGCTCGAGCGAGAGGCCGTCGACGCCGCTCCGTTCATCGAAGAGGAAATTTCAGAGGCAGTTCTCGAGCCTCTTGGTTGGCGTGCAGAGGGTCGTGCTCAGAGACCCGTCAAAGTCAGGGGTGGCGTCCTTGCCGACCAAGTTGGATACGGCAAGACCGCTATTACCCTTGGTCTTATCGATTGCTCTTCTCAAAAGGTCAAAAAGGAGTTCGAGACCAAGAAAGACATACCCGGAAAGATCGCTGTCAAAGCTACGCTGGCCATCGTTCCACCGCACCTTACCCGTCAGTGGCAGTCAGAGTCCAGAAAGTTCGCGCCGGGCCGCTTCAAGAACGTGGTGGTCATCTCCACCGCGACTAACATCAATTCGCTGACCATTGAGGCGGTCCAGAAGGCTGACCTCGTGATTGTCGCGTCAAATTTGTTCCACAGCTCGGTTTATCTGGGGAACCTCGAGTCTTTTGCGGCTGGCGGTGCGCTTCCCTCCCAAGATGGACGATATTTCAACGCTCGGCTCGAGATAACTCTGGAAGCGTTGAAGAAACAGGTAGACCGCCTGAAGAGTGATGGTTCCAACGGTGTCATGAAAGCGATACGGGACGCACGCAGACGGGGTAAGTTGCCTCCTCGTCCTATTGGAGTTGTTGTGATTGACGCGCGTTTCAGAGGATGAGTTGGAGTCCCAAATTTTCGTGGCGCCGAAACGCCTGAAGGGTAAGGCTTACGCTCTCGCTGCAGAGGAAAAAGAGCAGGACACAAAGCCGAAGACCAAGGCTGTTCTCTCGAAGGAACATTTCCCCGCCAAGGCTACGCCGTCCGGCAAGAGACCCGAGGTTGTTATCAGCACTTCGAAGAAGCGAAAGGTTGAGCAGACGGACGCCACCTCGGACGAGGAAGCTCCTGTAACAAGGTCCAAGCGTGGGAGCGCCAGAAGACCTATTGCCATCGATTCCGATGACGACGTTGAGGGTGATGATGGCAGCGATTATGAGGACGCAGGCGCAGCGAAGCAGACCGAAGAAGAGTCTAGCCCAAGCGAGGACGAACAAGAGGACGATGTGCCCGTCGTCAAGAAGAGGATCTCGCGTGCCAAACCAACGCCCCCGCCTTCGTCGTCAGAAGAGCACTCGGTCGTTGAGGTATCCGACGATGACGAGGAAGAGGAGAAAGCACCGAAACGGAAGCCTGCTGCGAAGGCGACAGGGAGCAAAGGCAAGGGCAAGGGCAAGGCTAGTGCAAGCTCGTCCAAGTCCGAGGACGACAGTATGGACGTCGACGAGCCTCCCTCTTCTCCTTCCTCTGAAAAATCGGCAGGGAAAAAGAGGAAGGCGACGGGATCCAAGGAGGCGCCAGCGAAGAAACAGAAACGCCGAGAAGACACTGATCCTTGGCGCCTCGACAGCGTCGGTGTCAGGAGGGACTGGACGCAGATGAAATCTCCCCCTCTGGAGATCTTCCACTTTGCCCGTGTCGTCGTGGACGAGTATACGTATCTGAGTGGAAAGGTACATTCCATGGTCACGAAGCTCACGGCGGACCGTCGCTGGGTACTGTCTGGCACGCCGCCTATCCACGACTTTGGTGCTGTCAAGACCATCGCGGCGCACTTGAACCTCCACTTGGGCATCGACGATGACGGCGAGGGGCGGTCGGCTATGATCAAGAAGCGTATCAGGGAACAGACGCGTGCGTTCTAGACATGTATAGTCATTCGATTAACTAACTAATGGTCGTCTTCAGAGGTGGAGGCTTTCCACTCCTTCCGTGAGGTACATACCCAAGAATGGCACGCCCACCGTCACCACATCGGTCAAGTCTTCCTGGACACCTTCGTTCGTCAGGTTCGTGGCGTTTTGTCCAACTCCAGCGTGTCTAATGCTAAAGTATCGTGGTAGAATATAGCCGAGATCGATGAGATTCCATGCTCGTCCGAGGTACAAAGAGTCATACTCCCCGCTGCGGAACGTGCCATCTATCTGGAGCTGGAACACCACTTGCGTGCGCTGGATATGACCATAAAGCGGACGAAGAAGACGGAGAGTGACCGAGAGAAGCGCTTGAACAATGCGCTTGGTGATAGCAAGTGCGTCTTAACAATTGAGTGCTTGAACACGTCTTATCTATCACTTCCAGGACCGCCGAGGAAGCGCTTCTGAAACGTTGCTCTCATTTCGACTTGGATACGTCCGAGGACAACTCGAAAGAGAATGCTATGAAAGCCTGTGAGATTATCGTCAAGGATCGTACGAAGCAACTGGATGACTGCAAGGACGAGCTCCTGGGAGAACTGCGAGAAGGTGTCCGGCGTGAAAAGGAAATCGGCAAGGTCAACGAGGAGTCGATGTTCCAGGAATACGCTCGTGTGACTCGCCTGGAAGGTGTTGGGGACCATGAGGCGACGGAGATGATGATAG
The DNA here is from genome assembly GCA_038091455.1 of Leccinum uliginosum. Lineage (NCBI taxonomy): Eukaryota > Fungi > Basidiomycota > Agaricomycetes > Boletales > Boletaceae > Leccinum > Leccinum uliginosum. The sequence continues at coordinate 28,451 of JBBPOM010000267.1, forward strand.
CCCTTCTAGACGAAGCTGAGGTCCCCGCCTTGCCGGCCAATCACTGGAAGAACAAGAAAGGGAAGGAAGAGAACCTATCCAACAAGACCAAGGATCTCATCTGGGGGCTCAGGGAAAAGACGCATAACTTCCGCAAGCTGACCAAGGAGCTTGTGGGGCGAGTACGTTCCCGTCGGTATTTCACAGTGGTCCGCGACCTGCAGAAGCAACGGGATACGCCTCCAAAGATTTCGTGCCCTGGATGTGGCAGAGACGAAGTTCCGATGAACGAGGTCGCCGTCCTCTCGTCTTGCGGGCACACAGGCTGTATGACGTGCGTCAGACAGAGTGCGGATCGTGAGGAATGTGTCTACGCAGCCTCTGGAAGCTGTTCGGCCGCTGCGAGGGTTCTGAACATCGTCAAGGGCGAGACCCTTGGAGTCGATGACGAAGCTCGCGATGGGCAGGGCAAGCACTTCGGCAAGAAACTGGAGATGGTCATCGAGTTGATCAGGTATGTTACCTTCCTGCACCTTCCGCTTCGACACTACCTCACAGATTGCAGAAACACGGTTCCCAAGAAGGAACGTATCCTCATATTTGTCCAGTTTCCGGACCTGATGGCCAAGGTTGCCAACGCGCTCAAGGTGCACAAGATCAAGTTCCTCGAAATACGTGGCTCCGCGTCTCAAAAGAGCAAGAACCTCGAGAAATACCAAAACGACAGCGATGAACGGGTGCTCCTCCTGAACGTGATGGACGAAAGTGCTAGCGGTGCGAATCTCACATCGGCCAACCACGCCATATTCCTTTCGCCACTTCTCGCGCCAAGTCAGGAGATTTATGACGCTTGTGAGACGCAGGCAGTTGGTCGGTTGAGGCGGTACGGACAAGAAAAACACGTCAAGATTTGGGACTTTTTGACACTGGATACCATCGACGTTGAGATCTACGAGCAAAGGACAAAGAAGACAGTGTTGGCTAACTAGGATCTTTATATGTTTCATCTAACGATACAATACGATATCTTGTATATATAACGGTACTTCAACGGACCACAGTGCAATCGGAGACTAGTGTATTCCTCCGTGAGCGCTTGAGTTCCGAACGCAGAATGTTCTGAAATTACATCGAATGCTAGAGAGAGGATATTGAATGAACAGGGATAAGCTACTTGCTAGACATGGCGTATCCGGTTGTGTCCAGGATAGCCTTGCCACATATTGAACAGAGACCCTTTCTATAAGCACAACCTGAAGCGAGCAGTCAGGGACATTATTGGGAACACAAAAAACAGACGTACCATGGCAATATTTGGCCCTGTTCTGTGTTACCGGCTGCTTACAGTCCTTGCATTTCCCTTGATAAGGCTTAATAGACGAAGGTATCAATAACCGAGAGTGACTACGAAGAACACAAAAACACACCTGAAACCTGTTCTTCGAGCTTCCTGGCCGCGTAAGAAGCTTGTTCTCCCCAATTTTCCTCCCCCCATTCTTGATGCTGGTGGATGTAGAGGTGAACGGGTCTGGAGCTGCTATTTTCGAGAGTTTCTGTCCCGGTCATCAGCTGATTGATAGACTCTGAGCGCATGCCATCATGACTTACAGATTCACACTTTCTGCAGACCATGGGGCCGTAGTTCGTTTCACGTTAGTTTGACGGAAGGCAACGCGAATGACATGGGATGGGGGTGATATGTACTGGATTAGTCAGCATATGGATGAGTGGTCTCTCCAGTGGCAGTGCAGATCAACGTACTTGCTGGTCACTGAATTACTCCCGAAATGTCAGATATTGCAGTTGCGGCAGATCTGAGTCCCTGGCAAGTACATAAGCTAACACACCGAACGTATCAACGTACGATCCCACCGTGAATTAAAAAACTCTCAATCAATCTTCCTACCGCTGACATACAGTTGCGCGCAGCCGCCACCTTTCCAAAATGGGCCGACCTTATTGTCGCTTGAACGTCTTCTGGCTGAAATTCATTCACAGGAAACTCGTTGACATGGTGAAACGACAAAAAGACCTTCTCGGTGCCGCTCTTTATGTCAGTATTGTCTTCACCCGCGAGGTAATCCAGCTCCGAAGGCGTGGTTCACTTCATCCGAGCCCACTTTGGCGTTCTACATCCGTGTCGTGTACATGAACGTTCTCGTGAAGTTTGAAGTGTTCCCGACAGTTCTCCGCTTAGTCCCCAAGATTGTCGACGGCGATGTGAGGCGGGCCCGACGCTTTTGTCTTTGCGGTTCGGATGGCGTCAACACCTTGGCGGGTGCCCGACATATAAATTCGTAACGCGAGTGGTGATTCGACCTCACCACTCTGTGTCGGCGTGCTGGTCATGTCATTTTTTTCGCTCACGGGCGACATCATATTAATTATCTTGGAGGAGCTGGATCCTAAATCTTTATTTCATTTCTGTTCGGTAAGTCTTCTTTCCCCCGCTGAGCTCGAACAGTCGATTGACCCCACGGCGTTTTGTTGACCAGGCTTCGGGAGCCATATTATCCATCGTTTCAAACTCGACGACTCTACGATATCATTATGAACTTGCCCGCTGCGGTATGAGAGACGGTCCTTTGGGAGGCTATGCCCCAAGGAACCGACTTCTCTCCCTTCTTGGTTATAAACGAGGATGGCCGACTTTAAGTCCGAGCGCCGAGGACAAGCTTTGCATCACCCCACCTACGATCATGGGCGTTTCTGGCAATTACCTGTTTCATGCTAGCCAGAGCCCCCTTAATAACGGTTTCGAGTGGATATTGCACGTGTATCAGCTGCGCTCCTTCAGGATGGCCCCCAAGTCTAGACTACCATATTATCAACATAATGTTCCTTTCGAGATACGAAAGGTCGCCATCGACGCCTCGCAAGAGTTGATGGTCCTCTCGCAGCTCTTCTTCCCCCCGCAACAGCGAGTCGTTCATGCAACTCGTCGCTTCCCGTTCCGACTGACCCCTCGTTTCAACTCACAGGAGCTCCGCTATAACTGTTATATTACACATTCGTAATCTTCACGTCTGTCAAGACCACTCGCGCGCTGCCCAACCAAGGCTCAGCTTCCAGACGGACTGGTGGGGGAACTTCCCGCCCGGTCAACGGCTCACGATCGAGCGAGTACAAATCTGCGGGAGCCTCGTCGCTGCGTCCGTTCGCCTAGAGCTGGAGACGGGAGAAGGGACGACGGAGTTGGTCGTCTTCGATTGGTGTCGTGGCGGCAGCCCCATTCGCACCGTGAGCGTTCTATCCTCCCATGCGGGCCTGACCGCGTCTAACATGATGCCCCACCGTTCGCTCAGTTCACGGGCGACCTCCTCTCCTTTGATTTCATCGACGAATCTCGTCTCATCATCGCCTCTCATCCAGATGACGACGAGTCTGACGACAGCACGACCTGGGAAAGGCGACCAGACGGCCTCTACGCGAGCGAGAAAGGCAAACGTCCCCCTCAGATCACCATTCAGGAGATCCACAGGGCCAATGACTTTCTGGGCCCGAGATCGTTCGAATTCGCAGAGGCCTGGAGCGGCGTCTCGTTCGTCCAACTCTGTCCCAACCACTCGTTGAACACGATCGTCCCACTTCCCGGGACCCTGTTTGACAGCGATCCTTCCTGCCGCATGATCGCGGTCCTCTTGGAGTTTCAGCCGCAGTGCATCCCGAGCGGCTGTTCTCGCAAGGTCGTCATCGTATTTGATCAATCCAAGCTGGCGCTCGTGGAAGAGAGGTTCGACGTCGTGCGTTGGGAAGACTGGCAGCACCACTGCATGGTGCTCAATCTCCCCGACCGCGCGGACGCGGTGCAGTTGTGCGGCCGGCGTCTCACGTTCTTCGAGAACCTCAAGGACTCCAGGGACCCGACGAGCCGGGTGCACGTCCTGGATCTGAATCCCTTGACGGCCAGATTCTTGTGGTCGCTCTCGCACACGGACCCGCCGTGGAGATGGCGGGATAACTTGACGGCGCTGAGTACCGTCTTTGTGCACCGAGGCTCCCGGTACGTCAGGACGAGTACGGTGGATGCGATCAACATGACATGGATGGACACGACCGAGGATAGTCTCGTGCTGTATGAGGTACGTCCTCGTCCTCAATTCTAGTCTTTGATTGCTCACCATGGGCTCAAGGAACGCGAAGGACAGTGTCTTATCCGTATCCTGACCTTTGGAAAGGAGGTACGAGGGAATGCATGAGGGGCTCTATCATTCTATTGTACTCGAGACGCATCGTAATGTAGACGGGATGAGAAGGAGGAGTGCACCCCTCGAACGAAGATGATGGACATTCTCTGTTCTCAAAACTAGGCATCCGAGTGGACCGTTGTGGTACCAAGTTTCGACGCATTGCTGACCCCTTCCGCCCACTTTATGATTATCCACACGACCCACCTCTGCCTCTCCTGCTCATTCCTCGCCCTCTGCACGAGATACGTCCCAGACCCACTTTCGGTCACGCTCTTCAGAACAAGGCCCTTTTGCCTGTGCGCGGACTGAATGATGTACATCCCCGCGACCGAGTGTGCGTGCGCCTGAGACACCTGCATAGTATCTCCACGAACGGCGCATGCAGCTCCGGGTTCGTCAGCGTGTCGGCCGCAAAGGAGGCGTCGAAGCGGGGCGTCGTCGTCGTCGTCGTCGTCGCCAGGATCTCACCCATTCGGGCAGCGCATCAACGTCCCCATGCACAAGGGCAACCGCGCGGCAGGACCGCTCTGGGGAGCGCGTTGCGGCGGACGAGGTGGTCGTCGGGGTGATCGCTGGCGGTGACGGACACGGTGTTTGGGTACATGCTAGCGAGGAGGATCGACGGAAGGCAGTCCGGCGCCCAATTCGAGGATATGCACGACCGCTGGCGCAAAGCTGGTACTGATGCGGGGCATCGCATCGATGTGGAGCCTCTCGAGATGGTCTGTGATGAAGAGGGACGACATCAGATGAAGGAAGCGTGTAGCGACCAGTTGGAGGGGGCGGGTGGTGACGTGGGTCTGTTCCAGCGCATGTGAGACGCGCCCGGGCTTGACGGCGTAGGTGACGAGAGGTGAAGGTGACCAGTTTGAAGTCGTAAAGGCTCTAGAGGGACGAGGAGAGGAAGTCTTCGGGGTCGTCTTCGAATGTCAGGGCACCGCACGCTCCATACTGCATCGTCATCTTGCCAGTAGATATTTAAACATACGGAAATGGACAAGTTTAGCCACTGTCAGTAAT
>JBBPOM010000268.1:0-33549 GCA_038091455.1 Leccinum uliginosum
TCGTATATTAGTGGGGATCTCTGGGATGAGGACTCAGACCCGTTGCGTTTCTGGGAGGTAAGCACGATTGTCCGATCTTTCTCCATCAGACGATCATTGATCTTCATTTGTATTCATGGCAATGCAGAGCAAACGACAAAGTTACCCTACCATATTCGCAATCGCTATGGACTACTTGCCGATCCAGGCCTCGGCTGTACCCTGCGAACGCGTTTTTTCCTCAAGTGCGGAGACCGATACGGCGAAACGCAACCGAACCTCACCTATCCTGTTTGAGGCTCTGCAAATGTTAAAGTATGACTTTAGGAAACGTCGGCTGACATTCGCTCAAGGAACGAACCTGAACCAGCACATTCTTCTGGAGGATGAACCGGATGAACCAGGGCTCGACGCTGGCCGCCTAGGTCCGCATGAGCAGGCGATAGACGACGTTATCAACACTGCCGGGCAAGAGGAAGGGGATCATTTGCAGGTCGACGTTGAACTGTTTTATCTCGATTGACACGGCGTACGTAGTTCAAACATCTATGACAAGTACTTAAGTAGTTCCTTTACTCCTTTACGTTCCACTACCAATGGGATATGTTGTCTGATTCGAAGGTGGAGTGAAGATTGCATGACTAATCATATACGACTCGGATTCTCTGACTCAGAACACGCCTTAGTAGGGAGTCACAACTTCGCTCTTATGCACAAAATCGTTCGTGTGGACGGAAAGTTCAAGCTTGATAAGTCTCTCGGGACCAGTGGTTCTGGAGGTAAGTTTTAACTGTTATAGATTGACAGTAGAGCTAATGAACATAGGCGCCTTGTTTCGGGCAGCCGATCTAGTCAACGGTCACCGGGTTCTTGTGAAAATCAGCGACTCGTCGAGCAGCTATGGATCTTTGCAACGTGAACACAATGTACTCGACCAACTACGCGGAATTGAAGGCATTCCCGATGTTACCTGGTCGGGAATGGAATTCGAACACTACTACCTTGTGTTCGAAGACTTGGGCCCCACATTGCAAGATCTTCTCGACTCCACTGGGCAGCCGCTACCCGTAAATGTCGTTTCCCTGTTGGCGGAGCAAGTGGTAAGGAAGTCTCCCGCTATAGAGCACAGTTTTTATTCATGGAGCCATAATCTATTAGGTGACGTGTTTTCAATATATCCACTCTCGCAGCTACATTTATTCAAATATCGACCCGCAGAACATTTTTATCCCCTCCAACAAGCAGATAAGCAAGTTCTTCTTCTTCAACTTCTCCCTTGCACAGCCGTACAGGGACCCGCAAACCTATCTCCCATTCTGCAGCGGCCTTTCCAGCTTGGCGGCCACCACTGCATTCTCCTCGCTCAACTTTGATCTCGGCCATCAAGTCAGTCGCCGGGACGACTTGGAGTCACTAGGCTACCTCTTGATCTACCTTGCCCGCGGATCCCTCCCCTGGTTCAATCCGAACATTCCGTCGAACGGCGATGCGTCAAAGAAGAAAAAGGACACAACGATCACGGAGCTCTGTGGCGACTTACCCCCGCCGTTCGCTGCTTTCCTTCAATATACCCGTGAACTCTCGTTTACGGAGAAGCCGGACTACGCCCACATTCATTCACTGTTCCGTGCCCTTGGAGACGACCCTTCACGGTCTCCGCCCACACTGCTCGCTAATGTTGACGCTTCTGTGCAGTCCCCACCGTTGCAGCGACCCACTCTACGTGGAAAAACCCCTCGAAAGCGGCTGCGCGACCCCGCCGTTGAAACGTCGGTAGTCAAAAGGTAAGTCTTATTTCAATTTCAGTGGAAAGTTATTGAACATTTGTTATTTTGTTTCAGTCGACGAATTGCTACTCGTAGCTACGCAAGAAATGCTTGCTCACCCATCATCCTGCACAACGCTGCCGCTCAGGCCTGACGTGGGCAGCGCCACGGCGGTATATAGTAAACTGTGGCGCTGTGTATGTTTGTGCCTGAATTCTTGTTCGTCTCTCCTGCTCGTGTTTCACTACTTTTTTTGTCTCGTTAGCATTTCGGTTATGTATGAGATGTGCTAAATATGTAGTATGCAGTATGTAGTATGTAGTATGTAGTATGGTACATAAAATGGACTATCTATGGTGAGCTTGAGCTAGCTTCAGACTGGCTCGAGCCAGCTTGAGCTGTTTTATAGCTTTTCTTGGCCAAAACTGTCAGCTGAGCCGTGAAGAGCCCAAGCTGCCATTTTTGGACAGTTTGGCTTATGTAAATGAGCCAAGCTGTGTTGAAGCTGATATAAGCCGAGACTGGCTCTCAGCTAGCCGAGCTGCAGCAACACTAGCCTCAGGATATGATTGATTACTCTCGTAGTGTCTTTGTGAATCTTCAGTGGTTGCACCACATCTGTGGAACGGCCAGTGACAGAATATATAGATTTTCTGGCTATTACAATCATGGATTTCCTATTGGCTTCTGTCGAGATGGCCTCCTTTGTTACCATCACTCCATGTGGGTCTTCAACTGTCTTCAACTATGCTGATTTAGTGCCTCTTTAACTGGCACACTGTCAATATAGATTTTTATAACCATAGATTCTAGAAAGAAGACCAAAGAGGAGCCTTGAACTGATTGGGCAGAAAATCCTATCACAAAATCCAAATCACAGCTGGTGGGTGGTCATTAATGACTTAATGCCATGACTAGTGCCTGGTATCCACCTTTGCACTATTAGAGGATTCTCAACTGAAAATGCTCTCTGACTGTGAATGCTGGTCCGCAAGCCATCAACATCAACTCCTTAATCCTAGTGACCAAGGGCAGCCTCCTCTAGATGTCAAGTCCTCCATAATGGTTAAGGACCTGTTTTCAAAGGATGAGAGGAGAGGATGTAATGGACCACCATGGCACTTACAATGTCAGTCCTTTGCTTCCATGAGCCCTTGGCTGACTGGTTATGCAACACCAGGCCAGTGGTTTCCTTGCTGTGTGTGTCCAGCAGGAATAAGACATCTGCTATGGACTGATGCTTCAGCAGCTGAAGTGCAGCTTTCATGGTTGTTTTAATGATTATGTTTGGTAAGCAGGAGTTGCTGGTCAAGAGTTGGACAATAGTGGACACAAACTGAGTGGAGATGAGTGAGGGGGTGAAAATAGGAGGTCAAATGTCTTTCTATCCACAAGATCAGGCCCACCAAAGTCCTTGAAATGCCTCACCAGTCTGTTGTAGATGCAATCTCTAGTAAAAGACTGATCTAGCTGATGGGCAACCATGGCATGAAATAGCATTGGCCTGGCAAATGGATGGCCAAATCACACTGGAAAAGGTTTCAAGGGGTGCCAACCCACCAGTGCTGTCATTGGGCAGCAGGGTAGAAATTGCTCACCCTGGGCCTCAGTCTTGCAATGTTTCTTGGGCGGCATCATACCATCACATGGCCTTTTACCATTGTCTCAACCTCATTCTCACTGTCTCACCCTCATCCTCACCATCTCACCCTCACAGTCCTAGTGGGTAAAAAAAAAAAACGGCAACAAAAAAAAAAAAAACAAAAGTGCGTCACCCTCATTGGCACCGTCTCACCCTCACTGTCTCGCCCTCACCCTCACTGTTCAGCTGGCAGTAAAACAAAAAAAAAAAGTAAGCACTTCAGGGCCCTCACCGTCTCAGCCTCGCCCTCACCATCAGCGCTGGCCAGCAGTAAAAAAAAGACAGTGACGAAAAAAAAGAAACACAGTGTGTCACATGAGCCATCGCCATCGTTTTGACATGACAAAACAGTGATGACAGCACAGTGTAGCACGATATGCACATTGTGCCATGTGAATGAGAACCACTGGCAGGATGGGCACAGCGCCAACAAGTGTTGTTTCCACATGATATATATAATTACATTAATATGTACCTGTAGTTTAGAATATGAGATGAAAATGAACAATAATAATAATTGCTTTAACAGAATGCAAAAAATTTAGACAACAAATATACTGCCAATGTGTTTTGTTGTAGTACTCAGTAACAATGTTAGAGCTATCAAGGTCTCTCTGATTTTTTCTCAATGTACATTAGCTTCAATTATTAGCAATTACAAGGAATACTTGCAAATATAAATAATTACAACTAATTATTTGTTCTAGATACCATAGATTGAAATAAAACATGAAGATATCATATAAAATGTGAGAATATAGCTATTTCCAGACAATTACTAATATTTGTGTAGATTTTCAGGTGGAGGTTTTTCCTGATGACATGGCCGCCATGGTGCACCACTCAACTTGAGACCTGCACCCTCCTCGAAGGCATCCCCCCACCAGCAACCTCTAAACACCCCAAATGTTTGCCTCTTGAACAGTCCACCACAGTCCATTACCCACACCAACCCTTAGTCCACTTACAACCCTGCCATCTTTGCCCGCAACATAGCCTTCCTTTACCCCGCCTCCCGATCAGATAAGTTCCCACTCCCCAGCATCAAAAAAAATTCATCACCTCTACACCATCCCACAACCCACATCTGTGATGGCTATATTTTAGCAAGGATGCCCAGATCAAGACCACCACCCACCTAATGCTGGATGCTGTTTGCAAACATGATCTTAAAGGTGTATGTTCGAGTTTGAGAATCTCGCCCGGCGAATCGGACTGGGGTTTGCTGTGAGCACAGGGGTGGACTCGAGATCGGAAGGACACGTCCAATTGGGTGTGGGAGGCAGCACATAAAGAGGTGATTATTGCTCACAAAGAAGCTCGTCGGGCTTGACAGCGCAATGGCATTTGGGGAGACAAAGTACGGCAAGCGGAGGTACTGTGCATGGACAATCACACATTTCTTTGTCATGGTACACACTAGGCCAAGGACAAACTGCTCAATGGTCATATATGCATGCGCGTGGTTGGTCACAAACAGGTTTGAGGGGGTACTATCAAGGGAAAGTGCAACGACCATACTGAGGGGATGAAAGTTGTGGTCATCGGGGTGCCCAGCGAGCATGAGGTGTTGGGCCTCGTTGATGCTGGGGTCATATAGAAAAAGATGTCTGTGCGGGCTCAGATCACGGAGTGGACCCGTGATGGTGTTCCACGCTTTGTAGTTTGGATCACAGCTGAGGAGTACGAGGTGGTCGGTGAGCACGCCATTGTGGCAGTGGTGGTCCTAGAAGGTGATCTCCTTATGATAGCTGGGGTCGTTGGGGGCGGGGTCTTGGATAAGGATGCAGTGGAAGGACCAGTTGCCTCGTCACCCTGCTTGGTGACCATGACTTGGATGACCAATGACTTCAAATAACATAGATTTCAGAACTTTTCGATGCTAATCCTAACAGGCTCATTGTGGCTCATGAACTGATAACCTGTACCCCCATGGTTTTCCATCTCCTTTTGTTGCACATTTATTCAACATAGACTGTGCATCCTGTTCCACTAGCTATGCATTTTTTCCACTTTAAATCTGAATGTGTAAATACATGCACGTGACTGAAATGTAATTTGTTTTAATATAGCAATACCATGAGGCATTTCTTGATCTGATTACTGGCTCAGTGACCTTCCATGTCTGGCATGGCGTGGCAAATTCAAGAGTCACCATTGTGCCTTAATTCAAGAGTCATCATTGTGCCTTAATTCAAGAGTCACCTTTGTGCCTTCATGATCCAAACTTGTGTGAAATATGCACCTTCCTGGAGCGATATATTTCCATCATGTACCTTGAAACCCGCCCGACTGGTTGTTTAAGTAGATGTCACTTCCGGCCATCCATATGTCTACATGCATGGTTGATGCCATAATGGGTCACTGTGATCATGACATGGCAGCTTGAGCAGGGGGACTCGGGAATTCTGAATGAGTTTGTTGCATGTCTATTCTCTATCCTAGGAGCTGCTACTAACAGAAACAAAAAGACAGGAGCCTGAAATTGACCTTACAAAATTCCTTGAAATCTATGACTGAAGGTGGCATCCATATCCTTGGAAAAATTGGTGTTGCCTGAGTACTCCTGCTTTTTGGTCTTTGAGGGTCTAGTCTTTGTAACCTCAACCATGCTGGCCTGATTAAAACAGACCAGGCTGCCTTTGCTCTCCTTATCACCAAAGGGGGTAGTTGTGTGCCTATGAGAGGTTGGGCCTCTCTCCTCCGGTGCACATAAGATCTGTTGGGGATGAGGCAGGTTTAAAAGTTATTGGAAAACAAAAAAAACCTTACCACAGAAGTCAATGTTAAGGTGATAAAAAAAGCAGAATAAATGAGAGCAACCTCCAGAAGCACCTCAAAGATCAATCCAAGCTCCCAGATGATCTGGTCAACCATGCCCTTTTTTTGAAGTCCAATTTTGCTAGCCAAACTTATCAGTAGCCAGCCCTAGAGATGCAAGCTCATCTTACCTTTACCCTCACCCCATAGGAAAGCCATCAAAATGCAGAAGCCTCGTGCATTTCTGTCAGCATGTGGCTTGGTATGCACTCTGGAACTGCCTTCAAAGGGCACATTGATGCAGAGGTTGAAGGATTCCAAAAGTCCACAGTGTGCTGAAACCTTTTAGCATAGCCAGGAAGGTAGAGCCTGAGAATGTCGCAAATAAAGTGGCTAGTGGCACCATTAGCTTCTGAATCCAGGTGGAGCAGGAAGGACTCACCTCAACTGCTTTTGTGGACTACAAGATATGAAAGCCTCAACCTTATCCAGGTTTTTCTTATTTTGTTTTGATCAACTTCTCCATCAGATCTTTATTAGCTGGCTTACTCATAGTAGTCTTTTGCCAGCCACTCTGGATTTTTGGCAGAGCCTTGGCATCCAAGCCCTTGCCAATAAGCTGCAACCCTCTTTCTAGTGCCCTAAGGAGCAGCCTCTGTTGCTTGGCCACTTTCTTCTTTTCCCTGCCCTCTCTTTCTTTTTTCTTCATCATGTCTCTTCCTGGATGGCCTGCCACCTTGAGCTGAGTAACCATCAAGCCTCTTCCCACCACTTTCTCTTGCATGTTCTTCAAACCCTTCTATGGAGTGGCAGGTTTGTAGGAAGCTCACGTCACTGACAAATGGATACAGGAGGCTTAACTCTTTTTTGGTGGACTTTTTGAGGCAGACAGATATTCTCCAGATGAAAAAGAGGAGTTTGAGCATCTTAGTGCCCAGTCAATCTGAGGTTGTAGCCTTTCAGCCTCTTGCAGCAGCCTGAAATGGAGGTTTGCCCCAGAATTTCTCTCTCCTGGAAGGGCAAAGTAGTCCATAAAAACAACAAGGTCTACAGCTGGTGAAGGGTGGTACAGAACATCCTCCTGGGTAGAGGCTGGCAGATCACTTCCCAAGGCCTAAAAAACAGCATCAGGCTAACAGAGTAATGTTGTAATCTCTTCATTTTTCTTCCTTCAAAGTCACATGACCTGCTTAGTTAGCATCACGTGACCGCCTATATAAGCTTTGACTTTGACTTTTCACTTTCGACATTTCCATGCCATAGTCCTTGTTGGATCGAGATTGCCTTCAAGTAAGACTTTGTTGAAGATTCTCACAACTGTATCATCGTTTTCCCCAACAGCTGCCTGCTCAGGGCAGTCTAAAGCATCTCTATCTTGCCCATAGTGTTGGTAAAGCTCATTTAGAGTCAAATTACAAAAAATGAACTGCTCCTGTGTCTGAGTCTTAGCAACATTCAGCCCAGAAAGTTTACATCTACCTACCTCCTCCTTTTGAAAAGTGGTGGCCGAGGTTCTCAAAGGGCAGAGAGCATCTCCAGGCTTTAGCATCAAGATCAGCTAGCAATGTTGTGGAAGGGGTTTTGGGTGCTGAGGAGCTAAAGTGTACTTGGGCTTTTCAAGTCAAACTTCACCATGGAAAAAAAAAAATGTGGAAAAAAATGACCAAAGAGCTGCGGATTCTTATGGTCACACTTGTGCAGTAATGAAAGAAAACATAAAAAATATAATTGGTTTATGTTCTTCTACTATTCCCTGTCACTTTAAATTTGCCCCCAATCTACTCATCTCATTCTTTCATCTCACTAGCTCTTGGCCTGCTGGCACATAATTCCTACCTTTCAAGTTCCAGAGATCAAGTCCAGCAGTCAGTTAGACGATGCAATATTTACTAACAGTAGTGGCAGAGCGCCTGTCCCTGGCTCCAATGTAGTGTAAGTGGTTGGAGACTGTGTTTCTGAATGTGGAGGCATAGGATCAGGGGCTTGAAAAGATTTAATGTTGCCGCATTTTTCATGTGCTACCACATTTTTCTTGCCCATCTGCTGCCGTGTTTTCTCAAACTCCACCGTGTTTTTGGTGTTGTACCTTTTACAGCAGAAAATGTATCATTTTTTTACACCACCCCAAGTGTGCGGTCCAGTACCTATGGCAGGTAAATGGGGTCGCATGGCACCCAATTGGAAAGCGCAGACGCTCACTCACAGAAAAGTTCGCACACCTGCCTATGCGTGGCAATTTTCTGACATAAGTAAGATTATCCAGGAAAAGCCCTATATTGTAGTATAGATGTCTGGCTCCTATCTGAGCCACTGATTGCATAGATCGGACATGTTGTGGCTGAGATATCGTTATTATTGGGATGTATGTTGATAAAGCATAGATTGGTGTCTGTAAAGTCAACATAAATTCCTAAAATCATGGAACAATTTGGGCAAATAGCCATATGTATTGGGGCTAGCATTGGCCAGTCTGGGCTAGGAATATTTGCAAATTAATTGATTATACTAGGTTAAAAACTTGAAGCCTAGTAAAGTACATATATCATTTGTCATTTAAAGGGCTGTAACGTAAAAATCAGCAGTGGGGAAAATCAGAATAAATAATGTGATCATGCAAGTCAATCATGGGAATATTTTCGCTTCCTGAACCTGCTTAACTCAGAGTGTTCATTCAGTAAGGGCTGCAGATATGGAGAATGGACGATGTGTGCACAGTACAGCAGTAATGCACACAGGATCTTTCCAGTTTTGCCTTGTATGCCAGATTCCCATGATCAATTTTCCGAAGCCATAGATCTACCCAGTAAATTTTGCGATCACATTTTGTGTTTTTTTGTTCTATAAGCTTTGCCAGCCATATAGAAAACAGGCTATACCTTGAATCAACTTTTCTGAACTATATTATCTTGTACAGAAACACAGTGGCGCGTTATGTCGTTGAAAAGGATGAGTTGTTGCACGAACTCTTTGTGATGTGCTCGTCTGACACGTACTACTTCTCATAGCCTCCCAGGGATCTGTGCTAGTGGGACTGCGACTGCTCACGAGTGCATCACAGTTGTCATCCACCAGTGTTTCCAGCACAACAGGAGCATTTACAAGTGGGTCACTGCTTGCTCTTTTTGCTGATACCAACTTCACAAATGGCAGATCTGAGTCAATCTACTACAAGCACCCCTGAGCTGAGCTTTGTGATGCCAGAACCCACAATTGAGCCTTTGATGCCAGTGTGTGTACCTAAAACGGGCATGCAGCAATTCTCAGTATCTGCACAGTTGTAGACTGGCTCCGCATCACAGTCATCACAGCCCCCACTCAGGCTGGACATTCCACCAGCTGTGGGCCTAGTACCAGTAGACTTAGACTTAGACTCTGAGTCCAATAGCCATGACTTGGATGATGAACAAGCTCGAAAGTCCATTACCACCACTCCGCTGCATCAACCTAATGCCTTCAATGTCTATGGGTCCAACTTAGTTGCTGATGTGCTCAAGAACGTGATACAGAAGTTCTGGAAGAGTTCATGCATGGCTGTGATGAGGACAATGGTGAAGCGACCAGTGCTGGAACCAGCAAGGAAACAATGACTGTGACCAGTGGAGGAGCTGTTTTATGGTCAACAGCCAGTTCGGGCATGTGGCTTGCTAGTGTTAGCGAGTATCAACATCTACATGAATGCCTTATGAAGGACATGAAGAAAAGTCAAGCAGGCCTTCCACAGTGCTATCAATGGAATTTGTTCTATGATAGAGTCAAGAACCAGTACCTGGCAACAAGATCCACATTTCAGCTTTCGGCAAGCTCTTCCACCAACCATGGTTCTTTGTTTGGTTCTCCCATGTCCTTGTCAACAAAATATCATGTCCAGCCTATCGTGACACTGGCTGGCAGCCATCAAAAAGCTCCTGTGTCTATCTTCAAAAGTGTGGCTTTGTTGACTATCCTTGCCAAGTTGTTGATGTTGATTGGAATGTATACATTGTTGGATATCAGTACACATGCGGTCACAAGGACTGTGGTAGAATCTACCTCAGCTGGAGTCTGGCCATCCTAGACACGCTACTTCCTCTCCTGAGGGACCAATTCAAGTTCTGGTCAATGTGTTACAGCTGGCCCGGGTAGGGTCGGTTGTAGACTTGAATGCGAAGGCTAAGACGAAGGATTGGCCGAGCAGACTTAACGTCTGGCGAAGCCCGAAGACTAAGGGTTCTTTCGAGGAGGAACTCACGAAGAGTCGCGTCACTCGAAGACTAAGACTAAGGACACACCCGAGACAGGCAGAGGACAGAGGGGACGAAGGACGAAAGCACGCGAGGATCTGCAGAGGATACTTGGTTGGATTTCAAGTAGCTCTAGCTTAGGGTTTACAAATGACAAGACAGTCCTTAAGTACTAACGAGATGGAACGTGATAGAATCACAAAGAAGGAATGCGTCATCCGCAGTATGAATGAGTAAGAAGCTGCGGAGGAATAAGCATACATGACGAAGTGATGACAGATAGCTGATGAAGCAATGGCGTCATCATGAGTCAGAGGATCTAGACAAAGATAGGAAGAGATCGGAAAGGAGATAGGGAAATGTCGGACCGTCAGTGACGTGGAAAGGAAGACGAAGTCGCCCGAGGTCTATGATACAAAATGAAGACAAAGTAGAGGCGATAAGCGAAGCAAAAGGAAAGGGAAAAGAGATACATAGAGAGCTTCGGAGACAATTGTAACACAATGCATCGAAGTGGACTCACATCACGAGTTGTGTCACTCCTTTGGGAGGCATTCAATGCAGGCATCGGACTACAGCAGTTCACAACCATGATTGAGGGTACTCACTATCACCAGTATGGCCTCCTCCAGTGCCAATTTCTTGAGATGGTACTGCACTGGAGTGGCAGCAGCATACTATCCAGTCTCTGGACAACGACAACTCCATTTGGGGCATTTGGGAACTGAAATGGCTATGCTGGATATATTCCACGTGCAAGATACTTCACGAAGTTCTATGATATTCTTGTTAAAGAGTTGGCACCAGCCATGCATTAGCTCATTGCTTCATTACCAGCAGACATCATCAAACAGTACCATAGCTTCAAGGTATAAATCTTTACATGGCTATGGATGACATGCATTGTTTTGACCACTGTGACTGTGATAGGCAATCAAGCGGCTTGGGAAGATTGAAGATGTTCAAACTTTTAATGCTCTTTTCACCACTGTTATCGAGTATGGTGAGATACGCTCAATGAACTTTATACCCTTGAAGGGACAGGAAGCCAATAGGGGCTACCTCCAAAGACAGGTTAATTGGTCAGTCTTAACCGGTTTTTGGTCAGTCTTTTGATTTTCTCAAAATCAAAAGATCAAGACTGATGTAAATCAAAACCAGGAAAGACCGGACCAATCAGGACCGGTCTTGATCAGTTCAGTTCGGTTAAAAACCGGTTTTTCATCAGTCTTAGGACTGGACCTTCGAACATTAGATGTGTTGTCTATGGTAATCTGACCAAGCTGATGAATCATATTCAGTACACCACCAGAAGTGCCTACCACAGGAATAAACACACCTTGTGAGCAATCCCAAGCTCATCAACGACCTTGAGAAAAGTATTTGCAATGTTTGCGCCAGTGTGTGACCCCCTCCATGTCCTGAAAAGTGATTAATTGAGATTTGAGCACCAAAAAGCCATTCTTGAGGTCTCTCGCCATGTAGTGAGCAGTAATGGCCATCTAGCTATTGAGATTTGGATCACTCCACAGATCTGTTATGAGTAAAATGTGACCAAGGGATTGCTAACCAGGACACATCAGCACGAGAAAATGGTTTATTGGCATGCATCTCACCGTAAGATCACTGTTCAACATCTGATAAGGGTCTTGTGGAAACCTCGAACATCACGTGGTTGTGACACATTGTAATGCAAGAATTCTGACAGTTTGCTACTTCATGCCGCATCACAGTGCTGGATGTGTCGGAGCACCAAACTATTAATGTACTGGTCCCAATTTAGACATACAATTGAGGTCTATATAAACGTGTTTGAGTTGGAGTCATGCAGAGACTGCCTGGCCCATCAGCTCATTGAGATCTGCCATCAATGATACGGGGAGGACCCGATGGCCACGGTATTTTTTTACAGCCCATGCTGCCTGTGTGCCGTTGAGACCATACCTATAAGCATCAATAAAATGGCGTAATCGCATAGCGAAGCTAATCAATGGCCCGGCGGATGTGATGTGTAAGATATACCGTCGCATTGAAGCAAGTGGAATTGAATTGAGCACTGAAACAACATTGCGCTCTAGATCTGTTTCCTTCCAGGATGGAGGATACAGCCGATAAACCCGCTTTGCAACACATCTCAATGAAATTGAGCTCGCAGTGGAATTTCAGCAGAAATATGACATGAAATCTGTGCTGGCGTCAATGAGACTCAAGCAAAGACTCGACATTTGCAAAGTCTGGCTCATTAAATAAAACAGCTGCTTCAGCTTCTTTGCTTCGCATGCTGCCACAAGGTTGTTGTGCATAAACTGTTCCATTGCAAATGGTTATTTGTCCATTCGCTCGATTCCATCACCACTCGGAAGTTTCAAACCTACTATGCTTCCCCACTTTCCATTGTGGATTCTTATCATTTTCACTATTAGAGGTGTAAGTATTCAGTTCTCAACTTGAACTTGAAAATACTCATCCGCACAACCGACATGCAACAAAAGGTGTATTCGGTCTGGTCATCACATGTGGCTCATTTTCTGGCATACTCTCAGGGCACTTTCGACTCTAAATTGGCCAAACTTGAAAGTACCATACATCAGTTGCAGTCGTTTTTGAGCAATGGAGCCCCTGTGAGCTAGACGTTGGTTCAAGAGCTCCCTCAGAACTCTCCACAGACAGAGATTCCACTGATAGACCTACTCCACAAATGGCAATGGTAAGTGACTCTTGTAATCCCTGTCGAGTAGCCTCTGCTGAACATCCCAAAAGATTGTCATTACGATAGGCCTGTGGATTTTCCACAGGTGGACCTATAGTGGTGGTAGCACTGGCAGCTGCCACTGGCATGTCAACATTCTTCTATCGTTTATTTCGTTCTCGCCCTAGAGCTGGTTTGTCACTTGAAGGTATGGCTGTTTTCTTTCTCTTACAAGTCTTCTTTGCACCATTAGCATCTCCGAGTCCCTGGGTAGTGTCGGACACCATACCCACCATAACAAGACTTGGCCCAGCAGGATTTGGCTGTCAGACTGGCTGCTGTGTCAACATTTCCACACTGCATTCTGGCAGTTCTGTTGGTGAGATCTGCTGCATTGGCCCAGGCATAGTAGTCGGATTTGCTGACCAACCACTAGTATATGGATGAAGAAACCTGGCCGACTGTGGCTCTGCTGACAGCATAGGACTCCGAGATGGGAGGTGTGGAGATGGGTAATACATGAGCTGGCCAGCATGAGTCATGGAAGGAGTGGCCGCCATTGCTCCCAGCACAGATGGGAGGCTTTGCATGTTGAAGGCATTGATGGGGCTGAGCGGAAGACTTTGAAAACCTGTGTGCGGATGATGTGCCAGTGTGACATCTAGATGGTCTAGACCAGACATGTTGGTGAGATGCAATGTTGCTTTAATAAGTTTGATTGGCAGGTATCATCCAAGCCTCGACAGAAGGTGCAGTGTAGTAAAAAGCAGAAAACAAGCCACAGCTTGCAAATTGAATCGTATGACTGTTTAATTTGTGAATGAACATTGCCGGGGTGGCGGCTTTACCCTGTGAAATGATTGTGTAGAGTACCTGGACCTCGTCTTTTAAATTGTTCACACTCTCAACCTATAAATCAGACTGGAACTATGATATGATATGCACAGGGGCCACCTTTCTAGATACTCATCATTGCCAAATATACTAGTATACCATATACAGACTACACTG
The DNA here is from genome assembly GCA_038091455.1 of Leccinum uliginosum. NCBI lineage: Eukaryota > Fungi > Basidiomycota > Agaricomycetes > Boletales > Boletaceae > Leccinum > Leccinum uliginosum. The sequence goes on from JBBPOM010000268.1 coordinate 14,068, forward strand.
GCAGTTCACTTTGCCTCCTGAACTGAATGAAGTCACTTTCTTCTCAATTTGATTGTAGCGAAGTGTGACAAAGTGTGACCTCCGCGAAGTGAACTTCATTCACTTCGAAGTTACTTCAGCTCTGCGGCAACGCTAACTTAGGTCCTAGCTTTGAGCAAATGTCAGCAATTGCCATTGGCCAATATTGATCAATCAGAATGCTTATATCACCAGGGTTTCACGACCATTTTGATCATATCTCATCCAGATCTGATCTGATTGATTAGATTCTTGCACTATTAGAATCAGAAAAACAGGGGCTACAACTTTTCTAGTGAAACCAAACAGAAACAAACATTGCCTTTTTGGAAATGAATTTTCGCAGCTTTAGATACTGCCCCTTTATTGACAAGGGCTAGAATTTGCCTCAACCATCTATATGATTACATAATCAAGAAGCGCACCAAATGCAGCCACTACTCCTACCACATATCTATTTTGGAAATCTCTTTTATTATATGTTTTCCCTCTCAATCCCCTTCAATTCCCTGGCCTTAAACATTGTTTGAATTTATAGACATAGTATGTTTGTCATAATAAACCATTCCCACTGCTCAAATAAGGATCTGCATGGTTTTAAGAGATGCAAACCAAAATAGGGGCAAAAACAGAAAATATTTTTGCATTTTTGATACTTTCAATAATATTGGGGGCTTCAAAAGTACATCCCCACATTCTGTTTATATATATCCACAACATATCAAAAGGACAGGTGGCTGGGCTTGAAGCCTGTGGGTTTATAGAATGTTCTCCTCCTGGCAGGTTGTTGCTGAATGCAGTTATGCAGGTGTTACTGATGGGCCCTTAAATATAAACTCAACATATGCCTACATGTATCATCCTTAATTCCATCACTTCACTAATTTTACTGCACTCTGTGATTGTTTTTTAAATACTATTTTCGCATTTTTCAATAATAGATATGTGTAAAAATCATCTATTGTGTATATCATCAGGGCAACTATATGGACCTCTTGTATATATGTATATACAGCCCTCCCATGAATTTCAAGGTGTTCTACCAGGAGAAGCAAAACAGTTTTGTGGAAGCATGGGAAATCCCCCAAAAATACTGGAGACTCTGAAAAACACATGATTGTAGCTTCCACAATACTTCTGGCACTATTCTAAATATCTAGAAATCTCTCTGTTCAGAAGTGTGCTTAAAAGGATATGGAATATGTGCCTAGCCCAGTTCCATCTGCAGATATCAAAATTGGGAAAATAGTCTATATTTCCTATGAAAATAACATAAAACATGACATTGCAGCTTCCACAATGCTTCTGGTGGTATTCTAAATAGCTGGGCAACCTTTCAGAGTGAATTGAAAAGAGTCTACAACATGTGCCTAGTCCATTTCCAAGTATGAAATAACAAAATTGCGAAAATGCTGTATGATGCAACTTGGATTGAAATCTGAATGTAAGTAATATCCAACAGTATACCATATTTTCGCAAATTTTGATATCTCTAGTGGGAAATGGCCTAGGCACATGTTCCAGACTCTTTTTCACACACTCTAGAATGTTGCCCAGCTATTTAGAATACCACCAGAAGCATTGTGGAAGCTACAATGTCATGTTTTATGTTATTTTCATAGGAAATGTAGACTGTTTTCACAATTTTGATATCTGTAGGTGGAACTGGATTAGCACATGCTGCAGAATCTTTTGAATACACTTCAGAAAGATTCCCAGATATTGATAATAGCACCAGACACATTGTGGAGCTCACAATGGTATGTTTTTCAAAGTCTCCGATGTTTTTCATTGATTTCCCACACTTGTCACAAGCTTGTTTGATTTCTCCTGGCTTCATATTCCATTAGAATTTATTCAAACTGATGGGAGGGTTGTGTGTACATGTATGCCAGAGTCCCATGTAGACTATTGCCTGACCATATGTGCAATGGATGATTTTCTATATCTCTAGTACTGAATATCTCAAAAATGATGATTTAAGAGCCATCAGAGAGCTCAGTAAATCAGGTGAAGTGGTGAATCTCAGGGAAATAAATGTAGGAAGATGTTGCATATATCTTGGAGCACCATCAGTGCTGCCAGTATAAATATATTAAACAAAAGAGGATTAGGAGGAGAACATTTCATAAACTTACAGGATCCAATCCCAGTCCCAAATGCTTGTGATATGTTGTACATATATATGAAGGAGATGTGGGGATGGACTTTTCAAGCCCCTATGTTGAAAGGGTAAAAAATGCGAACATGTTTTCTGTTTTTCCCCCTATCTTTTTGATCATCTCAAACAACCATGTAAAACCTCATTTAAGTCATGGGAATGTTTTATTAAGACATATACACTATGTCTATACACTCAAATAATGTATATGGCCAAGGGAAAGCAGGAGAATGAAGGGAAACCATTTAATTAAGTGAGATTTCCAAAATAGAAATGGTGCAGGAGTGAATACAGCACCGGATTTTTCGGTGAAATTTTTGCTAGAGATAATCAGCGATAATTCCAAATATTTATCAAAATATTTGCTAGGAAAATATTTATTACCACCAAGTTCTCACCAGCGGAAATCAGTGTGTTCTTAGTGTAGCACGATGTTGACTTTGTTGATCCCCTTTATTGATAACTTCCACCACTGCTGCTTGAGCTCTAGCAAGACCTCTTCAGCTCCCCATTTTTAGGGCAAAGTATGTCTGGTACTCATGCATTTTTTTGGATGCCAAGAACAGCCTGAACGATACTGGACAGAAGTTACAGACTGGCCTGATGGCGATACTATAACACCAGCAAGCAGACAAGCAGCTAGTAATAGCTTGAGCGCATACCCTATCAGCCATCCCACATGACAGACAAATTGATCCGATTCTGGATCCAGATCCTCCAGAATGGCAACATTCGGCAAGATGACATCTAACTGTTTCTTATGCCATATCCCAACCTACTTATCCTCATGCTCTCTTTAAGTACGTCTTTCGATTTCAGGTACACAGTGGGATATGGCTGTTGACCTTCAGATTGGGTGTTCTAGGACAGGTACATTCACCTCTGTTTGTGTCAATTTGATGATACTGGCCCAGGTGCGTTATCTCTTTTCTTCCCTTGCCATGTTGACATTGACAGTTGGGGACTTACTTCAATTACATGATATATTTAGTGCAAGTGGGCCATTAGCTCAATTGGTCTTGGATGGACGGAGCGTTCACAATCTGGGTGCGTGTTCTTTTTTTCTTCATTCCTGATGAATCACCTCATCCTCATAACTGTGACCTTCTGCTTGATCCTGATTTGCTGACAGTGGATTGATCTCCTCCAGATCTACTTGGAGCTTTATTCGTGTTTGATTGAGGGGTGTGTAGAGGAATCACACCTGAAGGAACCAGGTGAGCCGTTGAGGGCTCGGGTGTGGCCATTTGAGCTGACATCGCGGCACTGACTGCAGGTCTCTTCGAGAATGGATTCTTATACTTGGAAGCAGTTCCTCCACCTCCTGAATTTTTCATTCCCAAAAATATTTATTTCCATTTGGTGTCACCAGAAGAAATGTAGCCCCTGTTTTTGTGATTCCAATGGTGCAATAATTTAATCTATCTGATCTAATCTGGTTGAGATATGATCAAAATGGTTGCCAAACCCTGGTGATATCAGCATTCTGATTGGTCAATATCAGCCAATGGCAATTGCCACACAGTGGGATGCCTCTGTTCAGAAATTGAAAGCAGCAAAATTTTATTTCCAAAAAGGAAAGTTGTTATTCCTTTTTGGTGTCACCACATTACCTTGCTTGAGAAGGTTTATACCATACCCATAAATTGTGGGAAAGTGCAGCCCCTGTCTTACCGGTGTTTGCTGAAAAGTATACACTGCCTCGTTGAGCACTCGCTCAGCGCCACTGGCACTCGCAGCCCATTGCCAATGTCGTCTTTTGTTTCGAGAACCAGAAAAAAAAACAAAATTGAATGTCTGAATGTCTGAATTGAATGAATGTAATACTGTACTATTCATCCACAATATATTTATCTACTTAGAAACATTTTGTAGATTTCTGGTGTCACATCCCATTTCTTTCCACCAATTTAGTGTCTTTTTGTTTAGCTTCTCGAGCCTGTCATTCTCAGTAAGTAGTTCTGTATTATGTCCTTTTTGAAAGTTTTTGTTGTCGAAATCTCATAGCAATCGTATTATTGAATGTCCTGAGCTCCGAGATAGTGCAACATAGTATAGGTTGAACAAGGACAAGCCACCGGTGGGAGGTGTCGCAATATCCACAATGATGGATGGAATGGTTTGGCCCTGTGCGCGATAGTCTGTGAATGCATAGGCTGCAGTCATTGGAAATTGACATCGACAGACGGTTCAGGTGATGGTTTTGCCCTCTGAAGACTGGCACTTGATGTGGAAGGTTTTTGATGCTGGTTCGACAGGGATCACAGACTCTTCCAAGTCCTTTAATTGTGTTGCTCTGGTTCGATTGAGTTTGACTAGGATGTACAATGGGAGAAACTTGAGTTTGACAATGCCAGCCTGAGCCTGGATAGACTCAATGATGTGAAGGTGTGTTTATGCATCACTTTTGCTGGCAGTGTACTTGTTTCTAAAGCTTTTCGGAGCTTGAATAAGTCTGCAAAGTCAGCTTCCACCCCACATACAGTGTCGATCATAGGAGTCACGCTCGTGAGAATCAAAGCAGGGTTTATTATCCTGGAACCCCCAGCGTCATACATATTGGTGGCCATCGGTTTGTTGAAGTTAACCTTGCCAAGCTGTGGAGATCGCAGTGTGTCCTTGCCTGGTAGGATATCATGCCACTTGTTATCACTCGTACACCATGATAACCACAAGTTATGCATGTTATTGTTGAAGGATGTCGATGTCCAACTCAGCTCGACTATATAATGTGGCTCTTGCGGGAGATTCATGCCCTCCTCCTGACTTCCCTTTTGAGTTCACGCTATCGGGGGACCATGTATGGAGTGCCATCGTGCAACTATCACTTATCGAAGATCTGTCAATCTATGGCAAGACTTTGGCTGTACCGCATCATGGCGAACACAAAGATCGCTTCACTGTAGCCATTGAGGAGCGCAACCTTCACATCCGCATGTTTGGACAAGAAGAACTTGCTCATCACTGCTCAAAGTGCACTGTTATTGACGGCGATCCATCCGCACCAACTGGAAAATTCTCTGTTGTCGTGACCGACGGCGTTACTGTTGGCCATCCATGCTGTAGTGTCCACAATTGCCATCAACCATTAGTCAACTATCGCGACCGATTTTGCCTTCAGCATTTATGGCGTACAAACATCTGCTCAATAATCGGCTGTGATCGCAATACCCTTCCTTCAAGCAAGGCATGTGATCTTCCAAGTCATCAAGCACTTGAACAAGCACACGTTCTTCGTGGTCAAGCTTTTTTTCAGCTTCAGAAGCGCTTGCAGCGTAGTCATGTTGCCAACCCCATCGACTCTTTGCCAACCGAAACAGAGTCACCTCCATCAGATGATGAAGACGACTACACCATGGAGTTACAGGAAGACTCGGAGATTGAGACAGCAGGCAAGGAAAAGGTTGCAGATTCCGAGTCCTTAGACAGTGCAGGTGGAACAGTCAATCAGAAGTTTCGCAAGCCTCGCACTCAGTTTAGCAGGCGACGCACCCACAATGAGCAACTCATTGTTGCCCCATGTGGCATGATTCTTGCCCGTGAAACATTCTTTGGTGCAGAAGGAGTGGCAAGCGTTATTGTATTTAGTTCACATATTTTTGCCGTTCACAACTAAAATGCTAACGGTGTTGCAGGAGATGATCAAACGCACATTCCGCAATGATTTTCTCAAGCCAAATCATATTTTCTATGACAACAATTGCACATTGTCATACATGGTGCGCAATGACCCATACTTTGAGTCAATTGGCCTTTCCGTCGATGTTTTTCATTTTAAATGCAAATATTCAACCGAGGACGAGTGGTGCCAGGAACACTGCAATCCTGCTTCCTTCCCAGTGCTTGTAGATGGCGATGGAAACTGGCGCTTCAACTCCTCTGTGGCCGAGCAGACCAATGTCTGGTTTGGGGGGTATCAATCAATCGGTCGGGAGATGACAGCACACAAATATGCATTTTTCCTCGATGAAATGATCCTTCAGAAGAATCGACTTGTAAAGGCAAAGCTGGAAGAAGCAGGGTGCAATCCAGGCAATTGGTTGATTCACGCAGATTAGATTAGTACTGTAAATTGGATCGTCATAACGGCTTAGTGTTCCCAGCTCTCAAAGTACTACACTCTGCTGATTCACATAGATGGGACTGCATAAATTGCTACGTACATAAACTCTCCATGACCTTAGTACTGGCCCGGGGTATCCCATGATTTCCCGTTCTTGTTCTTGTCCGAATCTAAGCAGTTCAAGTTGTTGCGATACAAAATCCCCCCCTCGTGCAACCGACAGAAGTTTTCAACAACAGCATCTGAGATGCAAATAAGAAAAGAGTGTTAGTAGAGACATTCAACGAGGTCTATAACCTTGTCTCCACCCACTCAATCAACGTCGGGGAAGATGCACTCGCCCGGGCACTGTTGTTGTTGTGTCGGTGTTTCGTTGGTGGTGTGTTGACATTGTCGGTGCCACACCTGCGGGTAAACCCACCATGGGTAGTACCGCTGGGTTTTTCACGGGTACGGGTCGGTGCGTTTCGTTGGTGGTGTGTTGACATTGTCGGTGCCACACCATCAGGAAAAAAGGTTCGTGCCTGTAGCACAGCACAGCTACATAGCATTATGTTGTCACGGTTTATAAATCACATTCTACAGTAGACGACTGTAGCGTACTGTAGCACCATCCGATACATTATGTTTTATGTCAACTACTGTAGCACAATCCTATAAAGTAGATTTTATATTGACTACCATAGCACTAGTAGGGTGGTCGCAAACGTTGTGTCGTTGCCGTTTCCATCCCACGGGCACGGGCATGGGTAAGCACCAGGACACCCGCAGGTTTACTTACCGTGCAGTTCCCTAGGCAGAGGTGGCATCCAGAATGAGTGCGAGATCCCACATAGCCCGTGTGGCCAATAAGCTCACTTTGGGAGGATGACTCGTCCTACGGTGCATAATGTTAGGCAAGAGCACGGCGGGTCCGGGTAGATATATTGGCTACCCGTCACGGTACTCAGTGCCCCTTATCATACCTGTACCTGTTTCCTAACCCATCACTCAGACGTGTAGAAGCGACAACACAACACGCACCAACTGCTAGTGCGTGTTCAAGTTGTGTTGTCGCTCCTACACGCTGGCAATGAGGGCACTGAAGTGGTGGCATTGTCACGTCGTGGTGGCATGGTGCTGCCGCAGCACGCCACATCATCGTGTCATTGTCCCACCATTGCATTGTTCGTTGCAGTGCCGGCGCATCCGCCGGCGTGCCATGATCACCGTCATCTTGTCGTTGTGGTGTCCGAGTCACGGACATCACGTCGTTTGTCGTCGTTGCCGTTGCTGTGTAATGCCCCCGTGTCGCCGTTTGTCTGCGGTGTCGTCGCATCTGAGTTGTCGCCGTTGCAATGATCATGATGCCGTGTCGCCATGATCATTGCCATCGTTGCCATCCTCATCGACTCTCGCTGTGGTCTCATTGTCACTGTTCACTGTTGGATGAGGGTATTACTCACCTGAACCCCTCTCGTCGTTGACGTCCCGTCCTCTCCCATTGCACCTTCAATGTGTCGTTGTCGTGTCGTCATTGCACCGTCAGTCGGCATTGCGCCCTTCAAGTCACGTCATCGTCTTCGACGAGATGTGGCGGAGGGCCCGGGCGGTGAGAGAGAGAGGGACAGAGAGAGAGGGAGGGGCGTACCTGTCATTGGCATTATCGCACCCTCATCGCGGTGTCGTTACGGTGTCGTTGTCGCACCGCCAGTTGACGTTGTGCCCTCGTCACGTCGTCATTGCCGACATCTTCGACGGTGCGCAGTGGTCATCGTCGACGTTAGAGAGAGAGGGACGGAGAGAGAGGGAGGGACGTGCCTGCCATCGCCAGGCTCGTTGGCGTTGCGCCCTTGTTAAGTTGTCGGCGCGGGTATGCCAGTGTGCATGTCATCAACGTCGTTGATGACTCGGATGTTGAGGGTGAGGGAGTGAGTGGCGACCTCCAAGTCTCTTTCTGCGCTAGCAGCGTCATAGTGCCCGGTTGGGCCCAGCGTCGCGCTTGGGGCAGGGGGACTCAGAGGGAGGCCTAGCTTTTTGGGGCTTTAGGATGGGTGTGGCCCGGGGAGAGTGAGCAGCGACCTCCAAGTCCCTTTCTGCGCTAGCAGCGTCATAGTGCCCGGTTGGGCCCAGCGTCGCGCTTGGAGCAGGGGGAGGGACTCGGAGGGGGTTGTGGGTGTGTGCTTTTGGCAGATCACTATATAAATATTCAAGTTTAGTCGGAGTTGCTGGGTTTGAAACTACTTGCTAGGAGCGTTTTCTGCAGGGGATGACCTCATTATATAGAATTATGTAGTAGTACAATGATCTTGTACAGCTAAACTTGAACACGCAAAGTAAAACTAATGAGAGAGGCACTCGCTCACTGGTACTAGCCTGAGTATGAAGAGACGGCCGAGGCGGATGTCCTCCGAGTCGTGGACACTGGCAGTGAGTACGGGCGAGGTGGATGACCCGAGCGACACTGCAAGAAAGAGCGGGTGGTTAGTTCCAGTTCAACCGACTCTCTTGAAAATAAATCTCACCGCCCACCCGCCTGTCCGCCCCACTGTTATACATGTACACCGATCCGGCAAACAACTTATGACTCCTGGAAGGCCAGCGATCAGATTTATTTGACAACGAAACGATAGTATCACATACCAATACCCTTCCATGTAGCCTGTACCGTTCAAAGGTGCGCAGGTCAATGTATTTGTTGAGGTAGAAGTGTTGAGCTTCCGCTAATGCATATCCTTGAATCCATCGAGGGTTGACGGCACCACGGGGGAACGAAGGGATGAGATGGCATTGTTGTACGATGCGATCAACTGGAATTATTTCGGCGTTTGGATGCCTCCGCCTAGTCGAGCGGCTGAGGCGAAACATTTTGATGTTGCCATCATATGTTTGCATGGGCTTGAACCAATGAATGTAGGCAAGCGGGTGAGGATACGCGCCGAGGTGTGGAGGGAGCTTGAAGATAACGCGCACTTCTGCCACGCGCAGACCTGCGAACCCCGTTTGGTTGAGAAGTTCGAACTACAATAACTTAGTACTAGTACTCACTATGTAGTGTATCTGGATCGCGTGAACCAGTATGATCCGTCACCAGGACTGTGTCAAATCTTGCTAACGTGGGTGGTTTGCGGATGCCATTGGAGCGCAGCGGCTGTGCACGGATCCTCGAGCGGTCCTTAGCGGGTGCGATCTCGTTGGGCGGTAGTAAGACTACTAGATTAGTAAACACATCAAACCGATCGTGCATAGTTGGCTTGAAATTTTGGTGTTCATGGGTCCGACCTAGGAAATCTTTGAGAGCGGAGAGGAAGCAAGTAGCTCCATGATGCTGCTCTAAATATTGCACTGTTTTTTTGGGAAGGTGAGGTTTCTGAGCGATGTGGTAATGTGCCGTGCCATCATGACCGTGACTGCGAGTCGGCTGAGGTTGTTCCAAAAGGGCTGGCGACGGTGCGCATTGTGAATTCTCGTCGTTCTCGGAATCGCTTGGTGTTTCAGTGCCATTACCATTGCGCCAAGCAAGATACTGGTCAAACCAAATGACCGCTTCTTGGCGTTGGAGCCATCTGGTCATTTGGATCGTATAGTCCTTGCGGCTGCTAGCAGCATAGGCTTTTTTGGCGAAGTCGATATGGAGTCGTTCGGAATTTTCTGTATTAAGTCCATCCAGGCTGCCGAGGCTCTTGATTGTATCAATGTAGTGGACGAGAGAGTGGACCTTTGGAATGTTGAAGTGCTCACGTTGACCTAAGTCGACGAACACATCCTTGGCCGTGTGAAAGTTGTCCAGTGCTTGCTGCAAAGCGTCAAGTGTTTCATCTGTATGGGACTGATATTGTGCCAGGTAAATAAAGTCGATTAGGCTTGAGGCAGCAGAGAGAACACGGGGCTCGGTTGCAATACCAATCAGCCCACCAACGAAGACTCGTTCGAGTTGCTTGTGGTCCGCACCAGTCCATTGTCTGATCTTTGAGATGCCGCTTTTGAAATGTCGAAGGCCTGGGAATACGGGCATTGAACGAAAGCGTGCGTCGAAGTCGACCAGACCAGCAATGGCAGCGCACCATTTTTTCAAGTGGTCCTTGAAGACTCCTTGGTGAAGCTGATGCAATATGTCGGAGGTAATGCAGGCAAATATATCGGTATGAGGAAGGTCGGCCCAGAAGGGCGAGAAAATGGGCCGAAGGCCCTCAGCAATGAACTCTGGGGGGTACTGATCGGTGGCCTGAGCGTGAAGTGTTTGTTTGGTTTGTGTTTGTTTGCGCGGTGCAAACTTCTGGTTTTCGCCACGTTGATCTGCGCGCACAAGGCACTTTGGACAACGATTCTCAGTGCAACAGCCCACAAGACACTGCTCGGGGTGGTCCCCAATATAGGCCGCAAGGATCGGGAAGACTTTTCGGATGCACCCATCAGCACACACCATATCCACACCGTCTCGGCCAGCTGCCACAAGAGGCTGAAGCAGCTGCTTCATGCAATAATGGAATAACCGGTAACCTGCAACGGAATTGTCCTCGAAAGAGGCCAGTTTCGAGACTGGCAAGTACCCCAGCAAAACGGATCCGTGACGGGACGGCTCACGGCGGACTTGCTTTGACAGGTTCCCGATGCTTAAATAGACCGGCCAAGCAGACTTGTCACCCTTGAAGCGAGACAATTCAGTCTTGTCGGATGCCAAAATAACTGGCGCGATGGTAGCACCAGATGGAAGACGTTCCTTCAATGTCCTAGGGTTAGTAACATTCTCATATTCTCAAACTCGAAGCGGTCTACTGACTTGGGTTTTCCACCACCAGTCACCCGTCCACATCTCGTCATATCGGCGGGTCTGTCCGTTGCAGTCAAGATAGACTTTCTCTGGCGCATATGCCAAGGTACCATCAAAGGCAGGGTTCCCTATCAACTCTCGGACACAAGCGACCGGATCGCGCAACCACAACTCTAGCTCCTCAGACTCGCTGTTATCATTGAGTTGACCGTTGGCGGCATCGCTTTCAATCGGCTCAAGATCCCCACGGGTTCGAATATTTTGGCATGTCCATTCGGGTCCAGTAGGTAACTGATCAATAAGTTTTAGGAATGTATAGTTGCTACGGAAAGATGGGCAAGTTCGATTTTTGGTCTTTGTCAAGGTTCATTAGTGCTGCTCAAATATAGATGTAGATGCACCGTGACTCACAATCGGGAGCTTCAGAAAGTCTTCGGTCATGCGCTGGTTAGCGTTCTTGACCAGCCACTGTGCTAGCTCCCACTCGTCTTGATCAGCAAACGGTGCGTATGGACCTTTGCCCGCTCCATCCTGAGCCATTTTTAACCGTTCGAAAGAAGTGGTGTCAGAGCCAAGAATGTCCGCGATCGGATGTGAGAAAAATTCCTGAGCGAAGCGAGCAAAGGTGGGTCTGCCATCTGCTTCCTGTGTGCTCTCCTCGTCCATCTGATTGGTCCTATCTGAAGCATTCACATGGGCACTGCCAGTGAGATCTTCGACGGGGTAGGAGGTATCGGCCATTGAGGCCACTGCATCACGAGTGAAGAAGCCATTTACCCCAGTTGCAGCATGGTCGAAGGTGACTTGTTCGGCATGCGCATCAAGCTCCCATTGTGCATAGCAAACCTGCGAGTGTGCTGTGTGTCGGCGCAGTCCTCCGACTGTGGTGAAGGTTCGTTTACAATGGCTGCACAAATGGTGTTGACGCTGAAACCTTTCAGGTGGCATAGTAGGAGCAGGCCTGGGGGTGCGGGGAGTCGAGTGTGGGGCAGAGACAGTCGCTGAACTTGCTGTGCTCGTAAGCCTACTTCAGGCTCGTCTCAGGATTATCAATCAGACTCCATAAGTATTTCTCTTTCAGTCAACTTATATCTATAACCAGCTAGGCTGTTACTAGGGTCTCCATTCCAAAGCCGCTTCGTCGGTCTCGACTGTCGCCAATGCCCCCGGCAGTGCTTCCCTGATGTCGTCTTGAGTTTGTATCACCTCTCGGAACGGATCTATAACTGGGTAGGCCTGTCGGCTCTTTGTTTCACAGCCCTGATTAGTCTAGACCAGAAAATTCTCAGTCGCCACCATTTCAAGGCTGCTGTCCTGAGCCTCAACCAACCCTGATATTTAGCAAGGTCCCCGTTCATGGTGACCCCCTGCCTGTTTCCTGTGACCCCCTGGCATGTGGGCGTGGGGTTGCTGGCGACGTATATAAAGACTCAGGTTTGTCTCGACATTCCTCACCACTGAGTTTCGCTTTTTTGTGACTCTCTCATACCCATTACACTCACACTCGTTGCTGAAACTATCTTTTATTTCATTCAACTCTCTGTTTTGTCACGGTCGCTCTTTGATTATACCATCTCTCTGTTCCTCTTTGATTATACTGTCTCTTTGTTCCTCTTTGATTACTATATACCGTCTCTTTGTTCCTCTTTTAACTCGTCTCTCATTCAACTGTTTCCCTTCAATCTCTATCCAATACCCTTGATTCGTCTTAGACTATGGCCAAAGCTCTCGATCCAATTCCGCAGCCACAGACGGCTTGCATGACATCGGACTCTATGTCCAGAGGGCGTGCCCGTCGTCCAAGTGCAAAGCTTCAGGCGATGCAAGGTAAGTTTAATTATCTATCTTGTGCTTCAAGCATTGATCGCGCAGAAGAGGAGCACGAGCAGGAGAAGGCTACGCATGAACAAGAGGCCCTTGCCAAAGCAAAAAGGCGTGAAGAGCGGAACCGAAAGCGGGATCAAGTTTCCAAGGCTGCTCAACGGGATCCTGCTCAACTGATCGAAGCCCCAGCTGTTGGTCATGTCGTTCCGACCATGATCGACAATGCGGTATGCCGTCTCAGTTATAATAAGTACCCTACTTAAGTAGCTAATTTTTTTTGCAGTTTTCATCTCGTTCGACGGGCGGGCACGGCGCGAGTGCTCTGACCCGCTCAAACCTTCCAAACCCTCCACTGGTCGTGCGCAAGGGGGTTATCCCTCCAAAGGCTCGTCTTCCTACTACCAGATCAGGTCTCGACACTATGGCAGCGAGTAAGAAAGTAAATGTATGTACCACACACATATGCACCTGGGCCGGGTGCCATGACTCCCATTTAATATGTGCATGGACAGCTCCTGGGCCAGCCACATGTTAGCAACCCGGGCCGTCACAGTCTCCAACCGTTACGCAGAACTGAAACACTGCTCTATATACCTAGTACTACTAGTACCCCGGGCCAGGCTGTTCAACCTGCTGCTGCCACCGTTACGGGCAAGCACAAGAGGATGCGTGAGCCCACACCAAACCCCGGGCTGGAAGAAGAGTATGTGACCATGACTCCGCTGACTCACATTTATGTTCACTCGCATCATTTCAGGACTGACATTGAAGACCGCAACCATGCCCAGCCGTTACCAAGGAAGCGGGTCCACCGTAGGATCTTTGAAAGTGATGATGACGAGCCATCGATGGATGGGAGGGCAACAACCGTGCCAACCTGGGAATCTCCCGGTGCACCGCTGCCGCCAGGTGACCGCGGCCCGGGTGCGGCTGGTGCCAAGTCTCGACCCAAGGCCAGTGATCTTGATGCTATAAAGCGTCGTATCCTCAACACGGCCATTGAGTACTATCATGCTGACTTGCTCAGGGAAATACCATATCCCATGCCACACATTGAACTTCAGTGGGCTAAGAATGATTGGGAAATGAGCTGCAACTACTACGGTTATGATGTCCAACATGATCCGGGCATTCTTAAACTGGCGGGTAGCTTTTTTGCAACTAATGGGACATGAACTAACTGCCGTTTAGATCATCGCACGAGGTAGCCATCTCCGCGGACAATTCAAAACGAAAGCGCGTGGCGCTGTTGCATCCACGTTTGGATTCAACCTGGGCACCGGACCGGACGTACAGCAGGCAAACCGCCAGCTGTTCATGGACCTCAAAACGAACTCGGCATTCATGTACAAGGTGCGCCGTGCATTGATTCTCATCTGTGTGCCTTAGTACTACTATCTGACACTCGTCGCTTGACATCAAGGTATTCCAGCCTCCGCTTTCAGGTCTATATAGAAACCGAGCCGTCCAAACGGTCATCGATGAAGTTCTATTCAAGAACAAGAACGGTGAAGGCATCAAGTGGCCGGAATATTACCAACCTTTCCCGATTCCTGGATACGCTCTCGCACTCACAGCGGTACAGCAGCCATTTATATTCTTATCAATAAAATCATACTGAATACGAAGGGCCAGGTCGAGTGTGCTCTCGATGAATGGACATCTGGCTCACGTGAACAAATTGCCTTTACTGAAGACACCTACGCACCTCTGTACAACATCCACCTCGACAATCTCGAGTTCTTCCACAAGAAGACTAAGAAATTGAACATCGTGCCAATGATCCTGCGACAGGTTTATCGGAACGGAAGGTAGGTGCTATTTATTATGTACTATACTGTTGGCGAATGCTCATTCACAGCTACAGAATACATGCACGCGTCCCAGACCCAGCAATGTGGAACCACTCTATTACTATATCAAATGCTGCCATCGAAGACGCTATCAATGAGTTTGAGCAGGTGGACTCGGAGCCAGATGTAGATGTGGTCGAGGTTGCCAGTGTGGGCGAAGAAAATCTGGATGTCGGAGCCTTAGATGCCAGTGAGGTTGAGCCTGAGTATATGATGGAAGATGAGGTCAGGTATGGGGGAGATGAAATCGAGGAGGAGGGAGATGATGAGGTTGATTATGCCAGTGAGTAGTCGGGTCATGGACTCACAGACTCACGGTGCGGGTTTGGTTGGTCGGAACGGTTTGGTTGGTCCGAGTCGGAGGTTTGGTTGGCTCGAGTTGGAGGGGTTTGGTTGGTCGGCACGGTTCAGTGGTTGGTCAGTGCAGGTTTGATTGTTTGAGTTGGCGCAATGGTGTTGGAGGGGTTTGCTTGACCGGAGTGGGTGGGTTTCATTGGACTTGCGGGTTCAACTTGAAGTTTGTTTGGTGATTTGCTATAGCTACTACTGCTACGAGGGGCTACATTGTTCTATATAGCTCCCAGACAATAAAAGCACGGTGCTACAGCATACTATCACTGTCTATCAGAAGCTATATAGCTTCTATCGTAAAAAAGTTTCTCTGCTACAATGTGCTACACAAAGCTATATAGCTTCTAATAATATCTATCGGACGGTAAAATGGAGTGCTACATGGTGCTATATTGCAGAAAAAGGTGCTATATATTTGGGGGAAGCCTACAGCATCTACCCGGACTACAGGAACTATATAGAGCTATATAGAATTTGACTTTTTACAGATGTAGGCGGCATATCACGCTCGAGGAGCTAGGGGAGAAGGGGTTCACCTACGTTAAGTGGGACGGCCGGTAAGCTCACCTTTACTTGGATGAGCACCCATTCTCATTTGTTGACTTTAAAAGTACCCCGCAGGCCATTGTCGATGCCAAAGGTAGGATTATAGCGATGCTTGCAGGGGCGCCAGAGGAGGGTGGGTGGGGCTCCATTGTAGAGCAAGCCTCGAAGGAGCTGGTAAATGCCGGCCAAGCTGCCCACATTAAGCCTGAGGGGAAGGCCCCCTTTCGACGGGGAAAGTATCCAAGCCTGACTGTAGGGGTTTCCTATGGTGGGGGGCAGGCGGTTAGTAACTCCCTCACCTCTCTAACTTTGCTTCCTCCCTCACCTGCCATCTCAGAAGCCAAGGAATTTAGGCCTCAAATCCAATGGCGAGTTTGTAAAGAAGCTTCTCAACAACGCTGCAATTCAAAGAGTTGCTGGCTTTGGCAACAGTAAGCACGCCCTTTTGTTTTATTTTACTTTATTTTTTACACTGCAGCTATACTAGGCTGCTTTGCTTTCTACGCCCCAAAGCTCCATCGGTACTATGCGGAGAATCTGGACGCCGTGTTCAAGAAAGACAAGGCCCTTCGCAGAAATTTTCCACAAAATGCCTTCCCTGCAGCCACTTTCAACTGCAGTGGTGGTGTCTATACTCTACAGCACCTGGACTCGGCGAACGTTGCCCATGGCTGGTGCTCCATATGGGCAGGGGGCAACTTTGATCCGAAACGAGGTGGCCACCTGATCCTCTTTGACCTCACCCTAGTCCTCGAATTTCCTCCAGGATCAACCGTACTAATCCCTTCAAGCACCATCAGCCACCGAAATGTGCCCATTCAAGAGGGTGAAAATCGAGTTTCATTCACTCAGTACTGCGCAGGGGGGTTGCTTCGGTGGGCTCAGCATGGCCATCAACCTGCAAAACAGCTCCCTCCCCAGCTTCGCTCCAAGATCGATGGACCAGGTTCATCACGTTGGGTTAAGATGCTGGGGCTCTTTTCAACTTTGGACAGCCTCGCTGATGACCGAAGGTTCATTTTTGATTCCAAATAGCTGCCTTTGCTTGCAGACAGCCTAGATCGCTTTCATAGTATATAGTTCTCATATTAATTGAATATGACATGCGTACCGCAATACGAAGACTGCGGGCAAATTCCGCATCCTTGTCGTCCGTCACTCCTAGCTGAGCTCGATCTGGAACGGTTTCTTCATCCTCGCGACACAAGTCGACTCTTCCTCCCTTGCCCTCCGTCTACTCCCGCTCGCTGCACAAATCAGTTCCAAATGTGGCCCTGGGTTCGAAGACTTCGCCGAAGCCTCCATTTCGGAGAGGTGAGCGGAACTGGCTGTGATCACGTTGATCGTGGTGTTTAGGGTGGACGGGTATGACGCATTCAAGTTGATCCCCAAGGCGGTGTTGCATGGGGCCAAGTTGTTGAAGAAGACGCATCAGGCGACGGCGGAGCCTGCTGCGAGTCATTTGTGGGGCAGGAGGCGGCGGTTGAGGTGGAAGGGGAGGGGAGAGGAGGGGGCAAGGATAAGGGGGGTGGAGAGGGTGCCAAGGGTGAGTTACTCGGTCTGCGCTGTCGATCGCGACCAACGGGTTGTCGGCCACAGTACCGACAGCAAACGAATGCTGGAATGTTTGCAAAAATCGTTGCGGATCGCACATTCGGCGACAGAGGAGATCGTCACGACGCTCGCCGGTCGATCAATACCTGTATCATTTTCTTCACTTCTACACTCTCTTGATGCCAACGAGTTTCCGATACCATCACCCCTCCGCGTCGTCGGCGTCGTACCAGCACCCGTCGCACATGTCCCTCGGATCCGGGATTACCACCAGTATCGACTGGTCTCAAGTCCATCGCTCCGCATCTCCAACTTGAACGCGCCGAAGAGCTCGTAGAACGCAAACCAGTCGCGTATCTGTGTACGTTGCGTTCTCTTCCTTCCTGACATGTCCTCACTCCATCCCAGGTGCATACTACGCCGCGCAGCTCCGTATATCGCTCAAAGAATCAGACCCAAACTCCCGCAACCTCCTCCCCAACCTCGTTGATGCCCTTGAACGCCTCAAGAAAGAGATTGGTCCAAATGACGCCATCGACATCGAACCCGCCAGCGCAGCCTACGTCGAAAACTTTGCATTAAAGGTGTTCCAGATGGCAGATGACGAGGACAGGGGTGGACGTGTGTCAAAGTATCTACTATTTCCCCACCCTTCGACTCGACATTCGCGCCTTTCCAACAGCTGACGTCTCGGATTTGTTACGTTCATATCCGAACCCTCATCTGCGCTCGTTGACCGCCTCGCAGACAGAAAGCAAGTTGAAATACGTCAAAAGATATCGCCAAGTCGGGCAGACGCCCAACTCCTGGGCCTGCAGGGTCTCAACCAGAACCTGACCTGGATCCTTCTTTCCCTCTGTCTGATTAACTCCTCTCAGAGCAGCACCCCCCGACGCCCCCTCGCGAAAGTTCCCCACCCACAAAGTCCTCTCGTTCCCCGAAACGTCAGTCTCCGCCACCTGCCATCTCTTCTGAAGACATCGCCCGCGCAAACCGTCTTCGCATCTATCCAGGTCAAGATAAACACGACAACGACTCAGAGGGCCTCAGTCCTGGACGCTGGAGCACCACCGCCACCCCCGGTTTTGATCTTGCTAGAACACCAGGGCTGGGCGTCGTAAACAGCACCGGCGGCTCCGACACGCGTGCCGCAGCAGCCACTCAAGCCGGCAGCAGCAATCTGCGTACCCCGTGGGTCAGTACCGAAATGGAATGCGTTGCCGGTGACGATGAACACGTCAAGGACACTGCTCTCAACCCAGACTAACTGATCTTCCACCGGGGTTTGTGGCCACTGGCACCCCCTTATGTACCCTCCACGGCTGCACCATCAACGTTTAGCCCTCCTACGTTTGTTGTGCCGCCACTGCCGCCGCCACTGGCACTACCCACGTTCTCACCCAAATCTGTTCCCTTATGAGTCATGATGTATGTCCGAGTCACCCCCTGCGCCCCCCGTGTCGTTGATTGCATGTACCTCCATGTCCGCCCCCACCCCCACGCGAAACAACGACTTCCTGCGCGCATACACCAACGCCCAGAGGTCGCCGGGTGACGACGGCACATGCCCCCCCGATGCGGCAACACGACGACGTGACGACGACCAGAATGATGGGTGCCAGTGGCAGTGCTAGGGAATTGCATGGGTTACCATATGCGTTCAAGTTGAGACAAGTTATAGATGCTGTGGCGGATAGATTGTACGGAAATAAAATAAAAATAACAGCATCCCATTCCAGAATCCAGATCCCTTGAACTGAAGCTAGCAGTAAAATTTGTCAGGCGATTGATAACATCATAGAATAAAGCCATCACCAATGTAATCAAGACGCGTTTTTGTATGCATGTACAAACTATGAGTATTGTGGCGGATAGGTTGTACGGAAATAGAAAAGCAGCAGCATCCCATTCCCGATCCCTTGAACTGAAGCTGGCAGTAAAATTTGTCAGGTGATTGATGATATCATAGAACAGAGTTATCATTGATGTAATCAAGACATGTTTTTGTATGCATATGCAAATTATGAATATTGCGGTGGATGGATTGTACGGAAGTAGAAAAGCAGCAGCATCATCCCTTAAACTGAAGCTGGCAGTAAAATTCGTTGGGTGATTGATAACGCCATACGGTGTCATAGAACAGGGTTATCACCAGTTAAGCCTAGGCATATCCAAGCAAATAAGGCGCGCTTTTGTATGCATATACAAGCTGCTCCAAAGCTTTGTCAATATTAGCAGATATGTTCTGCATGCCACTTAAGTATCTCAGCATATCATGCCAGGAGGTTCCACGTGATGTACTATTCGTTGTGTGTTTTCTTCAGATTACCATCATAGTGGGTTGACATATTTTGCTTCAGAA
>JBBPOM010000269.1:0-33517 GCA_038091455.1 Leccinum uliginosum
GATCGCAGGATAAACCCGGGTTCACTTCAAACGTGATCAACATCACGAGCATCAGTGGGCTGATGAAACTTGCTCAGAGACACGTGAGTGTTTGGCGCCATGATTTCACTCTTGTGGGGGCTCGATCAACTCGAGCATTCTTTTAGTTCTGCTACAACAGCTCAAAGGCCGCTGCTTCTCACCTCACCAAGATGCTCGCAACAGAGTTTGCCGTCAAAGGCATCCCAGTCCGCGTTAACGCGATCGCACCGGGCGTATACGAGAGCGAGATGACGCGCGATGCCATTGTGGGTCAAGAAGTGACGGACGCGGTAGGCCAGGGTATCGTATCCATTCCCGCCAAACGAGCAGGAACGTAAGTCGACGCATATCTGCACGTTTCTCTTGAGTTCAACTGAACGCTGGTATGCAGGGCGGAGGAAATGGCTGGCACAGCAGTGTACCTTGCATCGCCAGCTGCAGGATATATGAACGGACAGGAGCTGGTTATCGATGGAGGGTACCTAACGGTCAACCCTTCGACAGTCTGAGCTCAGGAAGATTGAGCCGAGCGAATTCAGCAGGAGAGTGTAAATTACCGATGTCATTGCGATAACTTGAAGGAGGATACAATGTCACAGGCTCACAACACTTGTCAAGATCCCCAAGCGCAAGAATGACCAGTAAAAAACCATGTCAATCGATGTCACATTTCATAAATAACACCTGGGAATTGGTACATACCCGATGGGATCAACTCGTGATAACTTTCATCGTGGCTATTATGCGAAAAGTTCTTTTTATACAAGAACCATGACACAAGTATTTGACTGCATCGTTGTGGGCAGTGGACACGCAGGCGCTTGTGCTGCGCTCTCCGCAGTCGATGCAGGCTGCAAAGACGTCCTGATCGTAGAAAAAGCACCGGAAGAATGGGTCGGGGGGAACGGCTACTTCACGGCGGGCGCCCATCGCACGGTCCATGGCGGCCTGACAGACCTCCTACCGATCGTCACCAACGTGACGGCCGAACAAGCCTCCAAGATTGACGTCGCGCCTTACACCGAGGACGATTTCATCGGCGACATCATGCGTCTTGGGGAAAACAAGCCGAACGCGGAGCTGGTCAGGACGATGGTCGAGCACTCGAGAGACGCGATACGGTGGCTCGCAGAGACCGTCGGGGTGCCGTTCGTCCTGGCGTTCCACAGGCAGGCGTACGAGGTGGACGGGAGGCAAAAGTTCTGGGGAGGGTTGGCGTTGAGCGTCGAGGACGGCGGAAAGGGATTAATCAAGGCAGATCTGGATGCACTCCGAGACCGGGGTATCGAGCTGTGGTTCGATACGCCCGCTGTCAAGCTCATCACCGAGGACGGCGCTGTGATTGGAGTCGTCGTACGGAGGAACGGAACAGAAGTCGCTCTTCGGGCGACTGCGGTCATTCTTGCGTGTGGAGGCTACGAATCGAGTCGAGAGCTCCGTATGAAATATCTCGGGTCGGAGTGGAAACATGCTCATGTGGGTACCCGCGTACGATACAGCTGCATGTTCTTCTCAACGATGCCTAGGTTCGCGGAACTCCTTACAATACTGGCGATGGGATCTCGATGGCACAAGCCATAGGTGCCAAGCTCGTCGGCGACTGGCGTGGATGTCACAGCACTTGTTGGGATGCAAATGCGCCGATGGATGCCGGGGACAGGCAGCTAAGCAATCAGTTCACCAAGTCCGGGTACCCACTGGGCATCATGGTAAATATGAATGGAGAGCGGTTCGTCGACGAGGGCCAAGACTTCAGGAACTATACCTATGCGAAGTTTGGGAGGCAGATCTTATTGCAACCCGACGGATGCGCCTTCCAAGTGTGGGACGCGGAGATGGCCCCACTGCTTCGAAGGGAAGAGTATGGCGACGAGGTCGCAGAGAAAATTACCGCGTCCACTATCGAAGGTTTGGCTGATAGACTGGTGGACAAGGGACTGCGAGTCACAGAAACTTTCTTGCGGACTGTCCATGAGTACAATCACGCAGTTCACCAAAATCGCGTGGAACACCCCGGGTGCAAATGGGATCCTACCGTCAAAGACGGTCTGTCGACCCAGTCCTCTAGACAGTCATTGATCCTTGCAAAGTCAAATTGGGCACTTCCAATTGAGAAAGGGCCATTCTTGGCCATCAAGGTTGCCTGTGGTATAACATTCACATTTGGTGGACTCGCAATCAATCCCAAGACTGCCGAGGTACTGTCTGAGAGTGGAGAAGCTATCCGGGGTCTGTTTTGCACCGGGGAGATGATTGGGAATCTTTATTACAACAACTATCCGGGAGGTAGCGGACTAACGGCGGGTACTGTTTTTGGGATAAAGGCAGGTCGCGGGGCAGCGGGACTAGCTGGTCGTAAGCACAACAATGTCTAGACGCTGATCTGGCGCAATAAGCACATGGCTTACCAACTGTGAAGTATCACGAGTAGTGCATCGAAATTAAGCGTGATGGACATTCTTCTCCGTCCGTTCCTTCCTAGCTATGAGATGGAAAAACCACTCCGTTATCCCTCGAGCGCTTTCCTCTTTTGCCCAAACTGTTCAAGTGAGAAAAGACCGATCACCCAGGGCGAGTGCATAGTGAATACAATGCACTCACATTCATGAGGCACATTTGGGTCACCTCGAACAGCGAATCCGTGGGATACTCCCGAAAAAACTTGGAAGAGGTAAGTTGATTTGTTGCTAACTAAAATATCCTCGGCACGCCTTCTTGCCTCTAAAGGAAACGTAAAGTCGTTCTCTGTGATTGATAAAAATTAGCTGGGAATTGAAGTTGGTCAGTAGAAAGCTGCTACTTACCTGCACATGAAAGTAGGAGGGGTCCTGTCCTAGTGTGAACATATAAAATTGAAACACATTGATTAGATGACATACTGTTGAGCTTTTGAAAATGACTCTCCTGAAGGAAACCAGGGTGGGCAATAGCTCCTACACGGATATGTAAATCAACCCTGGTTGTTTGCGCTCACAGAAAATACATTGCCTGCTATCAAGGATTCCCCTGCAGCCAGATCCAGAACAAATGGTGCGCCAAAACAATACCCTGGAAACAAACTGACAAACGTTGATCCACCAAATAACGTTACGATACCTACCGACCGCAGTGTATTTGGTCGTTTGGGTGCCTACGAAACAGAAACCGCTTAGGTCTATACGGAGGCTGCGATGACGCCGAGATCTTACCGTACGTCGCTTTGACTTGTTCAAACCACTGTGGAAATACCTCGATCGCTACGGCGCGTGCCTCCACAGACCATGCAACTTTATCACGATCTGGTGGCAGACTCTGTACAGGTACACCGAGGAAATAATCCGGTCCAAGCACAGTGAATCCTAGGTTTCACGCTGGCATCAGCATCGGCTCGTAACGCACATACCACACCGCAAAGGATATATCATACCTCGTGACGCGAAATAGTCCTGAAGTAACTCGTTGTTGATGAAAAAGGGTCCGTAGGCGTCTGCAAAGAACATGAGGACTTGTTTGTGTTGTATGGATGCAGTATTCCAAGTCATAGGTGGCTCAGAGATATATGTATCGAGCCCGCCAAAAGGTTCGATGCGCCCCTTGGGCGTGCCGGAGTGTTTAATGCCCGTCCAGCAGCATGCGCTTGGGTGACCAGCGAGAGTGGATGACATGTGGAGATTCAGTCGCTAGTTTTCCGCAACGGACAAGCTACGGACGATGAGTTTACATGGGTGCCCGGTCATCATGCAGTTGTCCGAAGTCGTCACGAATCGTCATTGGAAGCTGTACATACTGCGCAAACTGGAAGTTAAACTTCGGTATTCAAGTCCGCTGAACCCACGATCACAACGTCGGATAAGCGCCGCCAGCCACGTGTGTGATGGGCCAGTGGAACTTGCCGAGCCAATGTACGGGACAGACATGATAAGTACAGCGATAGACTCGACCTCGCCGGTGTGAACGCGTTTGAAGCCTGGTCGCTGATTCGTATATGGACCGAGCTGAAGTAGACTTGCATCAGAGTTTTTACATAATGGCGGAAGTTGTCAAATGTCAAATGACAGTTATCAAAATTCGAAGGCTTCCCTATTTGTAGTCCATTACGTCGTTGCGAACAAGTTGACCTTGCTTTCCTTCCACCCAACATGATGACCGCACAGGTCTCATCCCAGTCCGTTCCCAAGACACAACACCCAGTCCATTTCGTTGATGTAGTCACGGTTGCACCTGCTAGCCACAGTGATCATCACCACGAGAGCGGGACCTCCCAAGCCACACCTCGACCAATGTCCCAAGGTGCTGTTACAACCCCGCTTCCTGACCAACATCCTATCTTGCATTCAGCAACACCTTCTCCTTTGGGTGCCCTCAGATCTGCTCGGGTAACATCCTCAGTGTCCAGCACGCCTTCCGCTCGGACTGGACCTCCTCGATCCTTGTCTTATTTTGATTTCACCCCTTCCACTTCACCCCTTGGTGCTCACTTTACCTTCCCCGGTGGTCAGCACCAGAACGATGATCTATTTGAAAGCGATCTCGCTGAACATCATCAGTCTACCTCCGAGCGTCCTCATACTCGGCGATCACAGTCTGCCTTCCGTGGGGCTTTGGAGTTAACCGACTTGAAAGTCGACAAGTACTTTGTGGACAGGAAGGGAAAGTCCAGAGGACAAGACGAGAGTCGGGCCCCTACCAGATGGCTCAAGTCTTCCTCCCCCATTTTCGAAGAGCCTCTTCGCTCTGAGCAGTCAGGCGAGCGTGATGCTCGGTTTTCTGAATGTGAAATACCTGGGATTAGAAAAAAAGCCGATCTACCCTCTAAAGAACGAGCACAAACGGACGTCCAGCGGTCACTGACTCATCCTGTCCCAAGGTCAATAAAGCGTTCTGGAGCGTCCGACAAGTGGGGCAAGTTACGTGCATTAATTCCATCTGTCGTACGGCCATCGCCATCCATTGTTACAACGCATGCCGTTACATCTTCCGAAGTGAACATTATCGACGAACTCATCACTGGCGGACTTTCCAATTTGATGTTGGGCCTTTGGTTTGAACGGGACGAAAAAGATCATCGACGTGTCCCGGTTCTACTTCATCGGCTGCGCATCCGTATCAGTGATAGTCTACATCCATCACACGAACACAAGGCTGTGTTTCGTATCGAGTGCGAATATGCTAATGGTGCTGCTCGATGGGTCATATATCGACAACTTCGGGACTTCATCTCGCTGCACACACATTACACCATATCTAACACATTCAGTGGCCACAAGGACAAACTTCCGGAGTTTCCCCGGACTAGTACGCCTCTCTTCGTCCATATTTCTCCATATTTCTAATGATGGTATATAAAGGTCTACCGTACTTGAACTTTCTCAAAATGGGAGGCGCCACAAGCCAAGTTCGTCAGGCAGAGTTCGCGTTAGCACAACGCGAAGCCCTAGAAATATATCTCATCAAGCTTATTCGTGCTGTGGTATGTTGTTCGAAAGTGGAATTATCGGGTGATTAATCGGCATCCATTGTATACCAGATGTTCCATCCGACGTCGAACAGACTATTCAACTTCCTTGAGCTCAGTGCCTTGTTTATATCCCTTGCACAATCAGGCGGGGTCCAGTATAAAGCTGGCATTTTACGCATCAAGGCCTCCGGAAACAATACTGGGATTGGACGTAAAGCTGCAAGCAGGAAGGATCGAAAACAGTCTCGTTGGTGCGCAGTACGGGAGAGTTATCTAGTTGTCCTTGAAGAATCCGGAGAAGTTTGTCCTGTTCATCTTCGGTTATACGCGTCTGATCGACCCAACAGTTAACTGTTTTGGATGTCTTTCTTTTGGATTCAGATTTCAAGATACTGCGTCCGACTAGCTACTATCGGAAAGGTCTCCATCTTCTTCGTCCAGCAGACAGGGAATTTCATACCGCTAATCATATGCACACATTCGTGGCACCTCAAGAGACTGAGGCCGATTGTGCGTCGGTAATGAATTCGATCTCTGGCGGGCTGACCAGAGCTTTCAATAACTTCCAACGAACCCCACCGATGAAAAACAACATGGAGAACCAAGGTAACAACGTATCCCCGCAGCTTGGGCATACACGACACGACTCTTCGTCTTCAGGAAGCTCAGTTGCATCCAACTTCTCACCCCCCCCACCAATGCTGGATCCCTCTACGCACATCAGGCCCCTGCAAATCACCGAGCTTTCACGAGACGAGCAGGAGCGGGATCTACAGCGACAGGACCAGGCAGCATCCGAGTCGGAGAGTGAGCAACGGAAGCGAAAGAAACGCTCACAAGACGTTTCAAAACACACATTTTGTGTTGTGAATTCACAACTGCGACTTGAACTGTTTGCAAGGAATGAGGTAAATGCATAGTCATGAGCTTGATTTCACGACTAACACTCCGTATCTCTAGCGCCAAATGTTGCAATGGATAACGGCGTTGGAAAAAGCTGCGGATACTTGTCTTTTTGTGGCCAAGAATCGGTTTGGGAGCTTTGCACCCATCCGGATGAACGTGGCTGCACAGTGGCTCGTGGATGGGGTTCGCTTGTTTATGATTTTTATGTTCACCGACTGAACTTTGTCTGAAGCGCGACTATATGTGGAACTTGTCAAGAGCACTCATGATGGCCAAAGAAACCATATATATCCACGATTGGATGCTCTCGCCAGGTATGGTTGGTCACTCAGAGGTTAGATTCCTCTAACTTGGTTACCGAAGAGGTACAACTAAGACGACCGGGAAAGGACAAGTATCGACTGGATAAGGTCTTGGAGCGAAAGGCGAAGCAAGGTGTCAAGATTCACGTGATATTATAGTGAGTGTCTATCCTAGGTGTGCATATGCTTCTTGTGCTCATACTGGTACCAGCCAGGAAGTGTCTAACCGCACGACACCGACGGATAGCAAGTGAGCAAGGCTTGCGTATATATTTTATCCTCGTTTGGCATTCATGCATCACATAGCTACTCGAAACAAAGGCTGTCATCAATTCATGAAAACATCATGGTCCAGCGATCCCCTTCGCATTTTCAGACGGGGACATTCTACTGGGCTCACGTGAGCTAACGAACTACTGGATTCCTTCCCAACTTGAACAATTCACTTATTTCAGCACGAGAAGCTCTGTGTCATCGACCAAACGATCGCGTTCATGGGTGGGATAGATCTTTGCTTTGGAAGGTCTGCTGCATCGCTCTCACCACAGAAAATATAATATTTAGTTCCCTCTAGATGGGACACCCCGCAACATGTAATCGTTGACGATCCCGAACTATCACCAGACAAAACAGAAGTATGGCCAGGTTTGTCGCAGATGAACTCGTGACATCGACTTTTTGCTTATTGTTGTTTGCGAGTACGTTAGGAAAGGACTACAGTAATCCAAGAGTCTTGGATTTCCAAGCGCTTCACAAACCTGAAGAGGACATGTATGACCGCGCCAAGGTTCCGAGGATGGCTTGGTGTGTATATCCGTGGAAATGGGAGTCGAGGATACTGACTCCGTACAGGCACGACGTCGGGATGCAGGTCGTCGGCCAACCGGCTCGCGATCTGGCCCGACATTTTGCAGAGAGGTATGGTTGAAGTAAGCTGATTCGCTTCGTTTGTTGACCTGTTGTTAGATGGAATTGGTTACTGCGTATCAAGGTAAGACTATCTTTGTATCCAAGATATCTAGTCATGAAACCTTTGTTTACGTAGAACCATACGCGGCTTATGCCATTTCTACTGCCTCCGCCAGAATTTAGACCTGGAGAATTGGAAGTCATGGGCCTGACAGGAACTTGCGAATTGCAAATTTGTCGCTCGGCCGGGCCTTGGTCGATGGGGACACCAAATAAGATTGAAAATTCCATCCAAAACGCATACATAACAGGTAGGCCCTCCTGATATATCCGTAGACATTAGTCCTGATTTGAAGTAGCGATT
This sequence comes from Leccinum uliginosum, assembly GCA_038091455.1. Lineage (NCBI taxonomy): Eukaryota > Fungi > Basidiomycota > Agaricomycetes > Boletales > Boletaceae > Leccinum > Leccinum uliginosum. The sequence continues at coordinate 7,940 of JBBPOM010000269.1, forward strand.
GACGAGTCCGAACATTTTGTGTACATCGAGAACCAGTACTTTATCACCTCGTAAGCATGGTCATTGCAAACTTGAGAGCTGGTCTTATCTCCGACTCGTAGAACTATCATCAACGACGTAAAGATCGAGAATGCAATTGGAGACGCGCTTGTCAGGCGGATTATTCGCGCAAAGCGAGAGGGAACTCAATGGAAGTGTTGCATTGTCATACCACTATTTCCTGGGTTCCCATTTCCGATAGACGACAGCGATGCCAGTATCGTGCGTTTTCCCAGTTCCCAGTATAAGCCCAAATTGAAGGTGTGATATCTTTTATAGGTGCGAATCATCCTCGACTGTCAAAACCGTTCATTGTTCCGAGGGGAAACCTCGATTTATGGGCGATTACGGGCGGAAGGAATCGAAGTAGGTTCAATTTCATGGGCTCTGCTTTCATCTCAACTGTCGTTAGCCCGAGGATTATTTTCGCGTGTTCTCCTTGCGAAATTGGGGGAAAATGCGTGATGGGGCCTTGACCACTGAGATGGTGAGTCATCCTTTGTTGAATGCGTCTCAGCGGGCTCACGACGGCACTAGGTCTACATTCACGCCAAGGTTTGTATCGTCGACGATAGGCTCGCAATTATCGGCAGTGCAAACATCAACGAGCGATCGCAGCGAGGCGATCGAGATTCGGAACTGGCCGCTGTCATTCGAGATACTGACGTGATCGACGGGTAGGTTGCGATCTGACCTTATTCCGTCGCTGAGCGCTCAGCCGATTCTATTGGGTGCAGAATGATGGCAGGAAGTCTGTTCAAAGTGGGGCGATTTGCGCACACCCTCCGGGTCCGGTTGATGCGAGAACACGTTGGAATCGACGTTGACGCCTTGACAGGCGGAGAACGGATCGATGATGTACACCCAGAGTCACACCGCGAGCCACTGCTTCAGGAGAAGTGGGACCCGAATGAAGAACAAGAACTGCCCGGTCATCCAATTGTGGAAGTGACGCATGAGCAGCCAATTCGTCATGCATTACACACTACCACTCATGCAATCAAAAAAGGTGCATATATTCTTGGGACACGGCTGCCTTGCTAACCTGGCTGCCAAGGCGTCCATGGTGCCGAGCACGCTATTGCTGAAACATTATCGAAAGCACTCCATCCATCCATAACACATGGCGAAGCGAACCCCCCAGTTTCGGGGCCTCTCCAGGACGGTCATGCACTGTGTCCTTCCGTTGAATTCACTAGCGTGGGAGTTCCTACGGTGGAGGCTAAGATCCCCCAACGTCCGCCGCTTCTGGAAAATGAAGGGCGGCCCAGCATCGATCAGCCGAGTGTGCGTGTCAGCCAAGAATCTGACCGTGATACAGATACACCGTTAGCAGATGAGGGGGTCAATGCCGCTCACGACTCGCAATCCTCCCTGCGCCACAGCAACTCGAGTGGAAAGAAGAGCATATTCGATAAAACATCTCAGCGAGAAAAACATAGACATCTTCAGGAGGTCAAGGGCAAGCAGCCGGTCTCGATGGCAGTGCCGCACGTCCACCCAGATGATTTCGAAGATCCGGTCTCGGATCAGTTTTGGGGGGACGTTTGGGTTGCGTGCGCCAAGCACAACGTGAGTGCTCGGTTGATTTTCTTCGCTTTTTTGTTTCACCAGTTTCTCGCAGACGGAGATATACCGCAAGGTGTTCCATGTAGTCCCAGACGACACGGTGACTACGTGGAAACAATACAAGCACTTTGTTGCTCACCATGAGTACTTTACCAATGGGGTGAGCATGTCAAACATCTACTGGTTATATTCATTGTGATTTTACGTCGCACTGTTTGTCAGACTTTGTCCTCTTCGACCCCATCGTCGACTAGTGATTTGGAGAGAGGATCCGGTCTCCTGGGTGAAAGCGTCGAGGAACTGCATTACCGAGACCGAAAAAGGAGCGAATCTTCGCTTCCCACGACCATGAACATGCAGGAAAAGGATTTTGGAAAGGGGAGGAATGTGCGAGGAGCTCAGTCATTCGACAAGGCAGAGTGGGCGGAAATGGAGAACTTGTTGAAGCATGTTCGTGGTCATCTGGGTGAGTCGACAGATTCTGGGGTTTTGCTATCAAAGACACCGACGCCTCCTCGACTAGTTTTACATCCGACGCACTTTTTGGAGGGCGAAGATGACGGCCATAACTTTTTGTTCAACACTGACAAGTGAGTAGGTTTTCTATGGACCCATGAGGGGCGTAAGCTGATTGTGTATGTGGGGCAGACTTTTGCCTCTCCCGATTTACGACTAGTTTCGTACAGTCTCATTCCTGGTCAAGGTTAACATATGCATACTCGAGCTCTTTATTGTTCACTTTACAAGTTCATAATTATCTTACAGTGTCCGTTTCCCGTTCATTCTTCGACCTGAATATCGGATATCAACACATCTGGATTTTTTGGAACGTTGGAACGCCTCTGTCAACCGGGTACGCTGGCAGGTAGAGCATGCAACGTATGCCTGATACCCGGGCCTGTCTTGATGGTAAATCTGAAATCCTTCAACGCGTCTTCGTCCTTGGATTCGATTAGAGGACACCAGCGACGGGAGACCGTGGTGCCCTGACTTTTTTTTACGTCGGCGCTTGCGATGCCGAGTTTGAACTTGACCAGTTCTTTCAGATAATGACGATCGTGCCAGTCAGAGGGGCGAGAGGACGCTGGTAAGGAAGTTCTGTGGTGGCTTACTGACCACGGTGGTGGATAGGCATGGTCGTCGAAACTGAAGGACAACGAAACAAGTGGAAGACTTTCAATCAACTCAAGAAAGGACGTGATCGGACGCATCCTGAAGGTAGTCTGGTGACTGAGTCCATGTACTATGTTCCAGGGCTGTCACGGTGAGGCGAACAGTATGATAGCCACTGCCAACTGTTCGCCTTGGCACAGCACGCGTGACGCTCTTAGCAGCACTTTTTGAGAGGCGTATCTCACAAACCCATTTCGCCTTACATCAATAATAGATCTGTGAGACCGTGACTTATCACTGATCCACAGGTACTCATGGTTCGTGCTACCTCATTCAAATAGGTCACTGATGCGGCTTCCCACTCATCACGACCTCGCACTCTTGCGGAGGGTCACTGCCAGCACACCCGCTCGTGGTCACTGCTCGTACCAACTCCCTCTCTATGGTAAGTGAGTGGTAGTTCCCTCAAACGGCCCTGGAAGGGCCGCAGTCCAGTCGGGAAAGCGGTAGCTTTCTCAGTGAAGAGAGCTTTCGCCAGCTCGAAATCGTATATGCGCGTACCGTCCCGCCAACGCGGTCCAGGGACGACCGACGGACGCAGTAAACGAGTTCGCGCACTGACTCCCCTCTGGGATTCTGGGATGCGCTTCGCGCAGCCTAGCCTGAGACTTACCCATCCAGTGGTAAGTGGAGAACCTTTTGAAGCATGTTCTTGGCCATCTAGATGAGTTTGGTCGATTCTGGGTGTTGGAGTCGCTATCAAAGAGTCGATGACAAAGACACCGGAGTCTCCCCGACTAGTTTTACATCCGACACTTTTTTGGAAGGCGAAGATGACGGCCATAACTTTTTGTTCAACACTGACAAGCGAGTGGGTTTAGGTCACGGTTCCGTGAACTCGGACGCGTGAGGTGCACATGCACAGCTGGACTTTTACCGCTTCCTACTTACGACTGCTTTATCGTTCTCACTTTCGCCAGTCAAGGTTAAGATATGCATGCTCGAGCTCTTTATTGTTCACTTTACATGTAAGTCCATAGATATCTTACAGTGCCTTGTTTCCCGTTCACTCTTCGACCTGAATGTCGAATATCAACTTATCTGGATTTTTTGGAACATTGTGTCAGCCGTTTATGCTGGCAGGTACTAGAGCATGCGACGTACCTTGGATGAAGGGTTCCGTGGATGCCTGATACTCGCGGTGTGTCTTGTTGCTCAACGTATAATCCTTCAACGCCGCCTCATCCTTGAACACGAGAATAACGCCTGCAGAATACAAGTCAGTTAATGAATTAACGCATTCTTCCCACGCTCGCTATAGGACTGACCATCGTCAAAGTCTTGATCCAAGGGATGCTTGATCTTCTTGCCAGCCTTCAATTCGACGATGGAGGGCACCAACGACGGGAGGCCGCGCAGCGTCGTCCTGACCTTTTCGACGTCGGCGGCTGCGATGTCGGCTTTGTACTTGAGCAGGACTATCAGACGATGACGGTCATGTCAGAGGGGCGAAAGGACGCTGGCAAAGAAGTTCTGTGGTAACCTACTGATGTGGTGAATAGCCATGTTTGGTGGAATGTAGTGCTGAAGCTGAAGGACAACGAACAAGTGCAAGGCTTTTTAATCCCTCAGGAAAGGCGATGCGATCGGATGCATCATCCTGAAGGCTTATCAAGCGCGAGGGTCGAGAACAGTGACCGGCGATGCACATCTGATGTATAGTCAAGACAACAATAAAGGACAGTGCACATAGTGTACAGCAAGAACACATATAAATTGACGAGCGTAATCTGACTTACATAGGGCGGTGCAAATGTCCGGTGGCATCGTCGAACTTTTTTTGCAACTTGAACTTGGAAGACGATATAATCACGGCGTCGTCCTCGTAGTTTCAAGCCGTACCTTTGCGAGTTTCGCTAGCAACTATTTGGCACGGAGATTGCTGAACATTGTGAAGATCATCAGTTAAGCCCGATGCCATCGCATGAACGTACCACAAGGCAGTGATGATAGGCCGTCACCAATCAGCAACTGCAATAGCCTGAGCCAAACAAGTAACCTAACCGACCATATTTAATCCGCAGTGCCTACAAAGGTCACAATGGCGTGTGTACTGGTTTTCGCAGATGGCGGATAATTATCGCGAGGTACTTATTCCATGTGGTCCTGGGCGACACGGTAACTCGAACTAGTATGTGCAAGCGATACAGCCTAAGATTCATGGTGATTTTTTATGACCTCGCACTGTATGTCAGGCTGTGTTATCTTCTGCTGGCACGACGTCGACTTGTGATACGAAGAAATGATTCGGGCCCGAGTCGGAATGAAAGTCAGTGCGTGAACGAAACGGAAGGATGTTCGCTTCCGGCGAACGTGCCAAATCACAGAACGTATAGGAAAGCTTGGGGAAGCTCAGCCATTCGATAAGGTAGAGAGGACTTCAAGTTGCATGTGGTCATCTAGGCGATGTTAGCCGATTTGAATCTCGTCTTGCTGTTATCCAAGACACCGACACCCTACTACTGGTTTTGCATTAGACGCATTTTCTTGGACCGGTGTGAACTAGTGGTTTTTGAGTCATGATGCATCAAGTCAGGGATGACCCAGCGATACACGTCTGATGGATATTGTCAAGACAACAGTGCTAATAGACAGCAAGAACACACTATTAATCGATGGCATGAACTAAGGTAGTAGGGCAGTGCAATAGTCCATCATCAAAACACGATTTGAAGAGAGGAGGATATCACGCGTCCTTATCAACAGTTGCAAGCCTTTCCGCAAGTTTCGATAGCATCTCCTCGGCACGGGGATTGCGAGGGAAGGACCGTCCGTCCCCTTTGCTGTAATAGCGCTAATCAGCACCAAAGGAATTTCCAGGCGGCGGTTATGACACCGAGGATGATATCCAAGGTCTACTGACCTAGCGCCACCATACATGAGGCGGTACACCCAACCGCGTGGTTTGTTCCAACCAAATACTTGTGCCCAGTTTCTGCGCCACCCAAGATCATACAACTTTAGTGAACGATGGGCGTCTCGTACGAGACTTCTCTGGTTGTATGACAGCTCGTGTTCCATAGGAGGATCCGAGAGGCGGAGTGACACAGGGAGCGGTGCTAAATATCGAAGAAGCAGGAACGGCGAGAGACTTTCTAGAGTTGTTTGATTCGTACTGTACGCGATTAATATGTCATGCAAGCCTACTAGGATGAAAGGAGACTTACGAAATGAGGTATATGTGATATATTGTAAAAGAACCGACAACAAGTGCAAAGACAAGACCAACCGCAACCAAGAGAAGCTCATGAATAGGCGTGGCATCATCCTCGTTGACAAGTCAGCATTTTTCAGAGTGGTAAACCCACGAGTGTACGTGCTCACCGACACCGAGGTCGAGTTATGGAGTGACCACCAGAAGGCATGGGCGGAGATGATACCAATATAAGTTGAGAGCAAGGTAATGCAGGATATGAAGTGAAAGAATGCGGGGTACGTCCTATGACCCTGGGAGAAGATTGAGAGGAACAACTAGGTTCGATGTCACCTGAACGCACCACACACTTGCTTCCAAGCCACGGACAATGATGGTCTGACCAATCAGCATCTGCGACAGCCGTACAAGAACATCCGTTGACCTACCCATCTTCAATACGCAGCGCCCACAAAGGTTGCAATGGTGTGTGCGCTCCGGCTTCGGTCCCCAGCACTTTCGACACCATTTGAGGGGGGTCAGCTCGTCATCGAAGTCTGAAGTAGCCATGAGAGCCTCCTGCAATCCCAGATCACCCCTGCCAGTACCCTCGCTGTCCTCATCCGAAACTCCTTTAGGAAGCGATATTGGCCCGGGGTCACGAGCCACACAAACAATGAGCGAGCAAAATGCAAGGAATGTAAGGGTGTATGAGACAGATAAGTGAACGAGAAAACTCGAAGGCGAATGCAATGTGCGGAGGTAATGATTGACGAGAACATACAGCCAAGAAGGGTGCGGAGAAATCATCAAAGCAATCAATGCTGTCCAGGCGAGTTGCGTTGAGAATCGTTATTTGAAGATCCGAGCCTGCTACGCCAGAGAACTTACTACAGAGAGGGAGGTAGTGGAACCATCTTTTCGGTGGATCGTCTAGATCATCTTCGAGGCTTGGAGTGTCTCGTCGCGTTGACGGGGAGAAATTAAAGGAGAGTAATGGCATCTTCGAAGCCTACGCCGAGGGCACTCTGAAACCTGAAGATATGATGGCGGAGGTGACTAACTGCAGGGTGAGAAATGACTTTGCTGTCCGTGCGACTAAGTCAACTTACACTCAAAGAAGCTCGTCGATGGTGGGTGTCCGAGAAAAGGTTACGCCTACTGATAGGCTTGCAATTTTATCTTGGACGCCAATCGACCCTCACTCGCGTTCTGAAACATTCCCATCCATTCAATACTTCAACGCTATCTAACGGTCATGGGGCCCTACCGACCATTTGTGGACCTTCAGGCTTCTTCCCCATTCGAACTTCCGATTCTAGGCCAGTAGACACAAGGGACTTCTCGGCCTTATCGATAAATCGCTACGTGGATTTCCGAGAGCCATCACTCACATACTATCATGCTTTCAGTCACTCTCAAAATCTACCTCATAGCGTGGTATACCTCCCTAGCTGGTATGCTATGGGGACTTGACACTGGTGAGTTCCAGGTGTCATCATACGAGCCCTTTGCTGACGATTTTCCTTCCAAGGTTCCATCGGTCCTCTCACACAAATGACGCAGTTCAGCAACTCCATAGGGTACATATCATCTGGCCAACTAGGAATCTATGTCGCTTGCATCCTACTTTCAGCCTCTGTGTCCTCCTTGTGCAGTGGCCATGTCGCTGATGTCATGTCCCGCAAATATGGCATTCTCACTGGTGGACTCATAGTCACCGTCGGGACCATCATATCTGCCTCTGCAAACAACTTTCCCACGCTGATCTGTGCTCGTCTGATAACAGGCATTGGGCAAGGCCAATCCATTTCAGTCGTGACAATCTACTTATGTGAGATTGCTCCCCACGGCATCCGTGGTACTGTGGCCAACATGCTACAACTCCTTATCACGATAGGTATCGCTACGGGGTACTTCATAGCTTACGGGTCTTCCAGATTGGATAATAGTCTGGCTTGGCGCATTCCATTCATCGTCGAAGCCTGTGTAGCTGCAATGCTGTCTATTGGGATGGCTTTCCTGCCGTTCTCCCCTCGATGGTTGGTGCAACGCGGCCGCTTTCAAGAGGCTCGCCAAGTCTTGTTAGGGCTTCGGCGGACTGAAAACGTTGAAGAAGAGCTCCAAGGTATCAAAGGGTCACTGGAAGAGGAGGGCACGCAACAAGCCACATTCTCGGAAGTCTTCTCGAAACGCTATATCAGAAGGAGTCTACTCGGTATATTCCTGATGGGATTTCAAATGCTCTGTGGCGTACGTGCTTGTCTGGCCAATTCATTGTATTCTCGTCCTCACCAGTATGACTTTTGCGTGGCGCAGATCGATGTCGTGCTATATTATGCTCCCATTCTCTTCACCCAAGCCGGCTTCTCGTCGAAACGTGCCTCATTCCTTGCATCGGGAATTTCGGGAATTATAAACCTAGTGTTCACTATCCCGTCTCAGATTTGGGTGGACAAGTGGGGCCGGAGGTTCCCTTTGATAGGAGGTGGAATTGCTATCGCTAGTTGTTTTTTTGGCAATCGGCAGCATATATGCAGCTCACGGTGGCAAGGCGAACGGAGAGGTTTACCTTGACGGAAAGGCCTCCCAGTGGGCCGTCATCATCTTAATCTACATGTTTGTCGCCAACTTTGCGTGGTCCTGGGCTATAGTAAGTTTATCAGCATTGTTCCTTCTCAGTGCGTGTGACTCGATTTCCCCCTAATCCAGGTCATCAAAATATATGGGTGTGAGATAGTACCTACACGCCTACGAGCGAAGGCGTGCGCATTCCAGCAAGTAGGTTACCGTTTCTCTTCACCGACATGAGTCGCTTATGCGGGATATGCGAGCTTGCTAATTGGGTCGTTAACTTCATGATGGCGTTGACCGGTCCTCTCTTCCTCCGCGCTTCCCCAAGCGGGCCATACTTCTTATTTTCTGCATCGTCCTATTTCGTCACGGTGGTGTGTTACTTTTTCATGCTTGAAACAAAAGGCAAGAGTCTGGAGGAGATCCAAGTTCTTTTCGAGATGAAGACCAGTGTCGTACAGCAGGTATAGGCTGCGTGATGGATCATTAGGAATTCATACCACTGTCTCATTTTTCCTTTCATTGACTCGAACATCACATTCCCGTCCGGTGGTAATCTTGGTATGGCATTTCAAGTCCTTAGTAGATATTCCAATAACAAGCATTACAACAAGGTTTTCACCACGGCACCACCGATCATCTGACACATTCAAGAGACGACTTTGATTATTAGCTATATCCTAAAACGTTTCTTAGGCTCGTGTTCCGACAACATGTAATACCATGACTAGCGCAACGCCGTCTTCTCAGGCTGGCGGACGGACAACGTGTTTGATGATCTACACTCACCTAATTGAAGGTCGGCAAAATATATCCAACCAATGGCAATACAATCGCATACCAGTGGCAGGAAGGCACGATTCATCTATAGGGTGGAGTCAATTTCATTGAGGTATGTGGCGAACATGCCCCAAAAAATTGCCAACTCGAGGAGTGCGATGATAACACGACGACTTGCAGGCGGCACGTACGAGAATGTGAGGTATAAAATGCGGACGGCCAACGCCTCTTTCTTGCCAGTCAACCCCCGCCTTCCTCAGAACGCAGACTCATATTCAGCGATCATCTAACCAACACGTCCCTCTTCGTTTGCTTGGCGCCGTCTGGTGTGTCCTCTAATCTGTTCGCGACGCGCGCCATGACTCAGACCCCGTTGATAACACGCTTGTTCCATTCCAGCTCTATAATCGCTCAAATCTTTCTTTTACTTCGTTGTGATGTCCCAGCCAATGATCGCATCCACCGGTGCCAGCAGCACCAGCACCAATTGTGCCTTGTCTTCCGACTCTCGGAGGTCAACTGGCAGGGTTAGGCAAGTCGGCTTTGAGACCGCCGTCACGGCGGTCATCTTTGCGCAAAAACTCAAGGTCGCCGTCGCGCGATCGCACGCGCGGCAACCGGCAACCGGCTCACCGATCGTCGCTGTCGGTGGTCCAGCCTTGGGTCGCTCGCGTGCCAAATCCGTATCCGCAAGGGGCGCAACGGGAGATGGTAGCAGCGTATCCGCACCCGCATGTCGTACAGTGGCTACAGACGGCCGCCTGGGACTTTCTTCCGTGCAAGGTTGATTGGAGGGAGGCGTAGGGAGTCAGGCTAGAGGTGCGACGAAGTGACTCGATGGTCGCTGCTGTGCGTGGTCTGTATTTCTTGACCGCGTGTGTATCGTAGTATGTTCGGCGTGCGCTTTATTCGGTGATCGTGTATGATTATGGTCTTGCAAAACACTTCTGTACCTATTGAAGGGAGCTATGAGCATCGTACGACGAGCACTAAACGTGCTCGGATTAAAGATTGGTTGATTATGACAGCCGGATGCTGATGATAATGCGCTCTACCCGTGGGATGCTCTGTCAATCTTTTTCGGCAAATAACCATCACATAAGCTTTTCAATTGGGCGTAAGAGACACCCGACGAGATATGTATACAATATAAGAAAATTGTCGTAAAGTACTCATGATGTGTGTCCGGTTCCTCGCTGCATCTAGGAGAGGTCCGGTAAGATTGGACGAATGGAAGGTTGCTTTTCCAAGTAAGCGGCACTCCGCGTCAAGAAAATGTAATCGCTTCCGTCGCCCTGTACAAAACGGTCAGAAAGGAGTGAGCGACATGAAATACATGGTCCACTAACAATAACGTTGATCGGGAAGCCAAAGTCAAACGGCACAGCGCCTTCTACATGTTGAATTTGTTCGGGGGTAAGCACGATCTCCAGCGCCTCGAGGTTGGCTTGCAGGTGTTCCACCTTGCGACCGCCAATGATCGGGAATACGTATGGCGCCTTCTGCATGACATATGCGATTGCCACAGAAGTAACGTGCTTGGCACCGACTTCTTTCGCGACCTTGTCCAGTGCTCTGCTAACCGCCCTCTCCGTCTCGTTTCGCTTCCATTCGGTACTGAAAAAGGTACGACCCTTCTCGCCCGAGTGCTCGCGTTTCTCTTCTTCCTCGTCGCTGCGGAGCTTGCCGCCCGCTAGGACACCCCACGGAGCCAAAGCCATTCCTGTACGAGGTCATGGACAATCTTGCAATGCTCTGAGCTGAGACACCAAACATACCATGCGCTTTGCACATTGGAATAATATCTCGCTCAAAGGAGCGTTCCATAACATTCCAGTTACCTTGATAAATTACGAATGGCGTCTTGCCATGATCACGAGCATACTGGTTCGCTTGCGATACCACCCACGCAGGGGTATCAGAAATGCCCTGTGACGTTGACCGATGTGAGAATTCAAACATACAGATCACATTTTTGCACGTACCAGATAGAGGACTTTTCCTTGTTGGACGAGCGTATGGAGGCCATTCATAACCTCCTCGATGGAGGTCTCCCAATCCCACCAATGAACGTATAAAATGTCGATATAAGTCGTCCTCAACTTCTTCAAGCTTGCTTCAACGCTCATGTGCATGGACTTGAAACTGTTGCCCGTGAAGAGGATCTTCTGCTTGACCCCTTCCTCCCCACGCATATAATTTGTCGTGTACTTTGCGATCGGATGAACACAGCATGTATCGAAACAATAGGATCACCGACCTTGGTAGCGAGAACGAGCTGATCTCTGATACCACGCTGTTCTGCCCATTCACCAATGAATTGTTCTGAAGTTTGATCTTGGCTACAAGGGAACAGTGAGCATGACCTTCTGACAAAACCGATTCCCGTGAGTCACTCACTAGTTGTTGGCGGTATCGATGAAGTTTCCGCCTGCTTCAAAGAATGCGTCCAGCAACTTGAACGAAGCTTCCTTGTCCATACTCCCCAAGACCGACCCCCATTTGTCCCCGATGCTCATGGCACCGAGCTGGAGCGGAGAGACGCGAATGGAGGCGTTAGGAGAGAGTACACGGTAACGTGCAAGACGGGAAGCGGGCTTGGGGACGGAGGCAAACAACTCGGACATCTTGTAGTCACTTGTCAGATGTGAGGACGGGCGATGGTACTATGTGTGAAGAGGATTTGAATGTTGAACGTTGAGCCGCCACTTCGAGGGTCTTTATACTGCTAGACCAACCAGTCTGTGGCTTTGTCATCAGAATTGATGTCATACTCTGGGAACCTGGAAGATGCGTCAGACGTGCCAGCCTGGCGTACACGAATTACTGGGCCGACTTGTCGCGTGAGATGCCGAGCCGTAGGGGAAGCTCATAAATTCGTCTGCATACCAGCACGAGTTACACGCTGACTCGCGTAGTATTACAGTAGGAAGCCGGGCTTTGTCAAGAACGGTCTCGAATGAAGCAGTCGATCAATAAGGGGAAATGAGTCAAAATGTCGCTCGTACCACACCAGATTTCGGCATAACTGATCAGATCATCGAGGCATGTCAGCGTCCAGCCTTACTTACAACGAACATGCCGTTCTCGCCGCCGGACGCGTCAGACATGCCAGAAGTCCACCTGTGAGTGAGAATCAGCTGCGAATTCACGTAAAAAGTTTCCTTTTTTGAAACTGACTGCCGCCGGGCAGCCACGCACTACACATTGATGGGATCGAATGGTAAGTTCTCTCACCGAGAATTGACCGAGAATGTGAAAAAGTTGAACGTTTTGTAACGAACGTCAGTAGATAAATAACTAGCTACTAATACTATGGTACGTGCCAGAATGAACATTCCCACGAACGAGGACGCTCAAGTTCAATTGTGAAATCGGCCTCTCCTCTCCGCATCTTGGCGTTCCTTCTCAGCTTCCTCATCGGCAAGCCTGCGCGCCTCTTCGTTCTCAGCGTTCATTATTCTCAGACGCTGGGCTTCTTGCTGCTTAGCTGCTTGTCGCTCATCTCAATCAGCGACGCGTCTATCATGGTCGTCATTCCAGTCGCGTGTAAGGCGCTGGGCTGCCTCATCCTGGTCGATGAGGTTGTGTGGCCATGATGACTTCCCTGGCTGTGCAGAAAGCTGCGGACCTGAAATCAGCCCTGGGACTGCTTCATTGTTCGGGTCGCCCATATCCGAAAAAGGGAAAATAAAAACGGAGGAAAAGGAAAAATAAAAATAAAAAGGGCTTGTAGGAAAGAAAAAGAGTGTGGGACGAGTTAGGCGATGGCAACAGGAGGTGAGTGCTGGTGCGACGACAAACAGAACGGAGGAGGCGAGTCAACAGAGGGACGAGCGAGATGTTGAGAATGCGCGTCGTCGTGGCTCTGCTCGTGCCTTGCTGTGCGCCACAGAGCGGCACTTCAGCAATGCCAGTCTACAATGTAGTTTTCAGCTTCTCCATCACCTTGAGCGATCTTGCCAGGTAACCAGGTATTCGTTGACAAGGTCATTCCTGAATTGAATTCGATTCATGGGTATTTCGTTCAGTATACGAATGCAACTCAATTGAAACTTACACAACCTTTATCACCTCACCTTCAGCAAACTCGCAGGTCAGCACTTTCACGGCCGCCCCTTTGGGCCCGTTATCCGCCGTGCCAACGGCCTCGACCGCCATCTCCTCTTCATCACCCTTTACCACGTCATCGTCAGCAATCACGAACTTCATCCCCTCATCTGCTCCAGTAGTATCTTCACCACCTTCCTCAACCTTCACCACGTCAGGGTCAACAACCGCGACCGCCATCCCCTCTTCATCACCATCTGGGCTAGGATCAAATTCGGGGTCACATATTGGTGCTATTGTAGGCGGTACGGTGGGAGGTGTTCTTCTCCTGCTGGCTGCATCTCTGTCATGTTATTGGATTTACCAAAGACGTCATGGTGGTCGTCCGTCCATTAAAAAAGGGATTATCTTGGGGACGCCTACTAGTGCAAAAAGTGTAAGCAATATCAACGTGCCATGTTGGCTTGGTCTGACTGATTCAACTCGATGTATCAGTCCGTGGATTCAGCTGCTCCGGATCGTCCCCCTTCCCCTGATTTTGCCACCACAATGAGAGAACTCAATGAACGAAGTGAGCAAGTAATTCATTCCCGCAAATCTCAGGAAATGGAAATGCTTCTTGTGCATTCCTCGCGAAAAGCATTAGCAGCGTGAAGTCGTGCGGAGGACCGCGACGACCGATCCTGACTTTCACCAGTGCATGATGCATGATCTCTAACCTTAGTGTATGTGCATATGATCACGGTTTGGTGTATATTTCGTCGCTCCGCCGTCGTATCGACTTGGGGAGGGTGTTTGATGTTCGTAAAGCAGATATTCATCGCCATTTTTTTTTAGCCATTTTGCTAGTTCACTTGGTCGCATAAAGAAATACCTGGAATATATGTACGGGTTGCATGGCGGAGTTCAGGAAAAAGCGAGTGAAGTAGAAGGACACTCAACTGATAAAAGTTGGAGAGACGACTGAAAGAAAACTAGGTGGCAGGCCGTACTTTGTCACAACTCACCAATAATACCGGTCTACACTGGCTGCCCGGGAACAAGACGACGGTTTTTAGGACACAAGGCTGAAATTCAAGGCCTTCGCCTTCGCAATCTAGGTGTATATCTATAACGCAGGAGGCATGCGTACATTGTTCCTGTCGAGTGATCAAGAACCCCAGGCAGCCTGTTCATCCTCTGTTTTCCTGCGTGCAAATACGTGGATATGTGCCAAACCGGGTATACTCTGTAACCTCTGGATCACAGGATCAGAATGATCGGGCGCCCAAGTCGTTCGAGAGACGTGTCGCATATGAAACGCACCGGAGGGTTGATGAACCACGCGGTCTCCCATTGACTTTCTTTCCATCTCCGCTTCACAAATCCGTGCACCTCTTTCCCTGCGTTCCTCACCATCGTCTCTTCTTCCTCACTTCCGCGCGGCGACCGAATGAGCTTGTCCGCAGTGATTCCCCAATTGGCTAGTGCCGGGAGACAAGACTCGAGCGAAGGCAGGTTGTCGACGGTATCCGCCGAGCCCGTGAATCCACACAGACCATCTTGCTGGATGCGGCCGTCGATGGCTGGCGGAATCAGGGTAGGGTGGAAGACGGGCACTCGGCTCCAGATCAAAGAATGTTCGATTTCGACGGGAACTTGATCGATACACCGTCAGTGACTCGGAATGCAGACATCCAGTGTCTGCCGCACCTGAATATGGCCAATCGTTCAGTATGATACAGATCAAATCCGAATTAAATGGTATGTCGGCCTTGAAATATTCGGGAGGTGGATAGAGTTGCGGCGGTCCATTCTCTGCAGCGCTGATAGATGGATCGTCGAGTGCCGATGTGAGCAAAGAAAGGGTGTCATGTTTACCCCACTGGAGGCGGTAATTTAGAAGGTAATCAGCTGCCGCACTTCATGCATCAGCTCGTTGGGAGTGTTTTCCTTGTCGAATTGAGCAGTCCACGATGCACGTACTGGGTGAACCATATTCCTTCTTGATCCCGACAGCCCATTTGTTATATCTGCGCTGCAGCTGCTTATCACGCTTCAGCAGTCCGAGATCTCTTCAAAAGTCGTCAGGAAAGGTAGCTACGAAGGTCGAGACCATACGTACCCCGAGTTGATGAAGGCCTTCAACTGAGACCATGTAAAGCATGCGGGGTAATGAACCCTGAGCTCATCTATTGTGGGAGGTCCTGCGCGAAGGGTATCTGTTTGGATGCTAGGTTGGATGACATGGGTTTCGATAGTCATCACTAGCGTCCGCAGCAAACCGCCCTCAGTGAGCCGAGCCTTTCCGAACTTCTCACTCCCGCTAGCCGCGGCGAAGTTCGGGTCGGCCCGAGCAGGCATGATCGAATACATTAGAAGAACATCGAGATCAGTGGACTCGAATGTGGAGGTTGACCAAAAGTACAGGTGCAAATGGGAATACACTAAATGAAGAATACCACATATCAGCAAAGGCTCTGCACTACTTTGATTTGCTCTTTTTATGGGTCGACTCTTCGCTCTTGTCTTCTGCTTTCCGCTTTGCCCCGCCTTTTGCTCCTTTCTCTTTGGAGTCCTTCCCTTTAGCGTCTTTACCCTTACCCTTTCCCTTTGCCACCTTACCCTTATCCTCTTTTGGCTGAACGGTGAAAAAGCCGTCCAGACGCCCCTGTTGTTTTGCATTGAGAAACTTCTGCAATTTATCTGCACCTTTTCGCACCCGTTCTTCACTACAGCGAAGAAAAACAGGTTAGAAGGCAAACGATATCACACGAAGTGGTTACGGACTTGAATCCTTTTTCTTCCACCAAAAACTTTATCAAACCGTCCACATCAGGGTCCTTCCACTCGAGCTGCCAAGTCGCATCATGAGCGTGCTACAGAGTACGGCAGGGGGGAATTCACCTCAACTTCCGAAGCAGGCAATACGTCTGGCTGCTCGAATAGTCTCTTGGCTTCTCGCCAAAGCCATTCCTCCGGTACCTGGATGCCCCCTTTCTTCTTCTTAGCACCTTCCTCCTCATCACCCGCCTTTTCCTCCTTTTCGGCTTGTCTGTAGGGACGAAAAATGTCAAACACTGGTAACCCGGACACTGCGACCGACTTGCTTCTCTCGTAGGTGCTCGATCACGCCCTCCAATCCATCGAACTCTCTTATCAATTTTAATGCGCTCTTGGGTCCGACTCCCTTGATGGGCTCGAGGTAGTCGCAACCAAGTAGTATACACAGGTCAATAAACTAACCTTGCATGGTCAGCACCATCAGAATACGTACAGATACTACTTACGTGTGACATATCCATTTCGAGTCCTTGAAGGGCCTTCTCGAGATTTATTTCTGATATGGGGGCTTTCTTGGCTTCGGAGAACGTGAGATGGCGGAGCAAGATTGGAGTAGAAAATGTAAGAGTATCCATATCTTCCGAGCCAGCTGCGTACACCTGCCAAGAACCGCTCAGCAATGCATGATCTGATTACGTCTATGCCAATCGCACCTTTCCTCCCCTTGCGAGCTCAGCACATTGGGCTTCTGCTTCCGAGGGGGCCTAGGATAATGATTCATCCAAGCGTCGAGAGAGAATATACAGGAAAGACAAACGACGACGACAGGGATACCCATGAGCCTGAGCAGTTTTTGACATTCTTCGTTGTGCTCTCGGGTGACGCGAACCGTTCGTCTCGCGAATTTGTCCACCTCTTCAGCGGTGCCCGTTTCCTTTGCCTCTTCGCCCTCTGCTTTCGCTTCCTCTCTCCTCTCGAAACGTTTCGCGAGCTATACGTTGCACAACGTCAACGACAGCCGCTGCTCTTTCCTGTAAGCCTACTCACCACGCCCGACTTCAACTCCGGTGGTCGCCCGTCAAATACGTAGGCTGGTTTGATTCCGTTCTCCACGATGCGAATCGTTCTGTAGAAGAACCCCATGAGATGACTGGTCGTCTCGCCCGCGTCGTTGGTGAGCATTTCGCCGTCTCTTTGCCGCACAGCGATGAGGAACTGGTAGATGGACATGGACGCGTCGATGGCGACCTTGCGACCAAAGAGGGTCTTGATGTCGTGTTCCACGATAGCTTTTGGTGCATGTTCGGAGAGGAGGGCGGTCAGTCCTTTGATACCCATCGTTATGAATGAGGGCCAAGTGTAGTTGTGGGGTGCGCGTATTGATGAGTACGACTTGCGTGACTCCACACGCGTGACAAGCAAGGACGTGACTTGTGACGTTTACGCGTTCAGCCAATCACTTTCCCTCCGTGCAGCCAGCTTTGCACATGTACGATGGGTTCACCGTCGTCGAAGATCGCTCAGATAGATAAGCTGGTCAAAGGAGCGCCCTCGGCGGAACGAGAGTGTGCAGCAGTCGACACACGTCGTGGACAAGGGCGACGGGCTGATGATGAGCCAGGCATCACGGTCGCTAGCAAGGGCAATAGCGGACAGTGAGAGTGACTGCGTACACGCGTGCGCACCACAAACGAGAGTGACACTGAAGAGCTGACTATCACGCATGATGGCAGTATGGTCTGATGCCACCTTCACTCATTTCGAGGTACATCAATCAGCCTGCGATCGGTATAGTGGGCAGCAATCGTATAAATTCTGGATAAATAAATGATGTCCGTATGTCGTGATGGTCCAAGGGATTGACTATCTACAAGTATGTGCACAGGTATGAATATATGTAAGAGAACACTAACCGAAGTAGGTAACGATTTTCCCCGCGGAGGGTCGATCTTCAGGGCGATGCTCCCAGCACCGCTTGGTCACTTTCCAGAGCAAATCATTATCGCTAACCGTTCTCGGCCTCTCCGGGCGTTGGCCATTCCTAATGACGTCCACCACCTGTGCGTATGTAAGATCCCCAAATGGAATCCTGCCAGACATGATCTTCTCGTCGTGATTGGGTGAGACATGCATAATTCGAGAGCAAATGGAGCTTACCTCGTACAAGACACAGCCAAAAGAATATATATCGGACTTGGTCGTGGCTTTGGCGAGGTCGCCCCCATTGATAAGTTCCGGCGACATCCAATGCACCGGAGTGTATGCCGCTAGACCGACACGGGTCGAGTCGAGGTATCTGCCCGAATCTGATGTGTGAGATTGGCCAAAATCGCCGAGGCGTGCGCAGCCGCCATCGTCGATCAACACGTTATCCTAGTAGGTTTCAGAGATAATGAAGTATGCTCTCAAAATGTACCTTACCGCCTTGATATCCCCGTGAATGATAGGTGGTACATGGCGGTGGATGTAATCTAGAGCTTCTGCGAGGCCCTTGGCCCATGTTCTGGCATGGGACGAGGAGAACCTGAACCCGGGCATCCGCATGTACGTTCTGATGCTACCATATTTAAAAAATGGCGAGACCAGCCTAATGTCAAGACGGTCTTCCCAGACGACTCCCATGAACGGGACGATATTCTTGTGATCCAGGGTCTTCCATATGATGGCCTCACTAGCAAACATCTAGGAGTCCGGATCTTAGTCTGCCATGAAAAGAAGTATCCATGGAATTCCAAACCTTGAGGTATTTCTGCCTGTCGCCATAGTCTCTACAAAGGATTTTCTTGATGGCGACTGGGCGACCACCGATTACTGCCCTGGTGATCATTCCGTAAGCGCCATTTATACCAAGATTCTGCTCGTTGAAGATAGTTGAAGATTGGATCCGCATGTTAGATGGAACATATGCATTTTTCCTTGCCATGCGATAGATTTGAGCACGCAGGCGGAGGACGATATCCAAATGCTGGCGTTTATTAAGGAACTAAAGACGGATTAATCATAAAGGGTGACGCTCCGTTGATGAAACATTGCTCACACTCCAAATTAACTCGATGACTTGTTCATATTCTCTTGTGCCTGACCCGGAACCGGCTCTGGAATCGTACAGCTCCTCCTTTTTGCGACAGTACACAAGGTGACACAAAAGGTCGGCGTCATCATCACTTATGGCATGATTGAACTGAGTTTGATGACTACATTGGCACTGATACTGAAGAAGATGTAAGTGAACATCATGGAGTAGGTGATGATCATCTTACCTTTTGCCCCAAAGCAACCAGCTCCTGTCTTATCGAGGAATGATGTACGAGTTGCTGTACACTGCCCTCCACTTTCCAGACATTCGCCTTGTGCATCAAGAGCTGCAGATCTCTGCAATACAAATAAGTTGATTGCCTAATCGAATGAGATGCAGGAGGACACACCGGCCCTTGCAACAAAAGTGCAAATGCACGTAAACATGCATGAAAAGATGCTAGAAGACGTCAGTTGGTGATACACATCGAACATGTTTGGAACCCTCACTCTAAATATACGGAGACGTCCAAGGATGTGCTCGCACTCTCGTTTGT
Source organism: Leccinum uliginosum (assembly GCA_038091455.1). Taxonomy (NCBI): domain Eukaryota; kingdom Fungi; phylum Basidiomycota; class Agaricomycetes; order Boletales; family Boletaceae; genus Leccinum; species Leccinum uliginosum. Next base: position 27,593 of record JBBPOM010000269.1, read on the forward strand.
TGTCCGTGTTCAAAAACGAGGTGTGTGATAAGGCATTCCAGAGCCTATTGGTACTGTCCTTATACATCTTGCTGATCATATCATCGAAAGCATCCGCTAGAGAGAGGTCAGCTCCAAGGAATCGCAAGGCAGGCTGGGGACGGACATGATTGGAAGTGCGGTGTGACAGGGGCCTGGGGAGCAGGAGATGGGTATGGGTTATGATAAGCAGTCTGATGGAGATTATAGTGGGGGTGGGACATGGTGCAGATGCTAGCAAGCAAAGGTGTGATTTGTGGTGGAGGGGAAAGCGGACTGGCTGATTTAAGTACATCTGAGTGGTGCCTGTTCGCTTCACTGACAATTAAAGAGAAATAAGCGACGAGACTTGGCTCAGTGAAGAAACAATATCAACAAGGAAGCTGTAGGATCGAGAACATGTCAAGGAGCATTAGATGCTAGTAACAGTTATTGTATCTTGTTGTGCATGGAAACGGACATTCTCACCGTCGCCAGTTGAAAACAACAAGGGGCATGCCAACGATGTCTTGGTTGGGCCGGACGTGCATAGGGCGATGCGGTCAACGATGGATGTGGGTCCTTGTAGGTCCGCACAGGAGTCTGACGGCGCCGCCGGTAGTGATGTATCGGTTCGAACCGAACTTTTGCTCAACCGAACGCATGTCCACGTTCGCGTTCGAGAGAGGCCGAACGTCCGTGTGAGGCCCATGCTGCCTAGTATATGTAGTGAGTTACAATAAGATTGTTCCTACCCTACGAGCGCTTCGTATACTAGACCACACTTTTTAAGATCAGCGTGGCATCCAAAAGGCGCGGTGACATGCCCAAAGAGATTATTATAATGTGCAGCTCTTGAACGCTGCGTCTGCATCATGAACGACTCTGCAGCACTGAGATTCGATTCGGCATGATTGGTCAGTATAATAGAACCAGATGACCCAAAGTGGCACTTTCACCTTGATATGATCTCCCGCGCGACTCAACGCTCGAGAACTTTTGGTGCGTTTCTCGCGCCTTCGAGTCCGGCGACCAAATGCTGCGTGCCCCTCTTCCGCCGGTACAACGCGACGCAGAGCACAGACAAGCCGTTCTACGTCACCACGCCCATATTTTACCCCAACGCCCGTGAGTCCCGCACCCTCGACCGCGTCGTTGTCCTGTTACCCCGCGCTGATGTAGCAGTACGCTGCTTCACAAGGCCCCCACATCGGCCATCTCTACACGCTCGTCACCGCGGACGTCATTGCGCGCTTCCAACGCATCCTCGACCCTACCCGCCCCGTCGTATTCCTTACCGGCACAGATGAGCACGGGCTCAAGATGCAGCAGGCGGCCGAGGCTCAAGGCGTCAACCCGCTCGCGTGGTGCGACGTCATATCGGCCGAATTTCGTGTCCGTCCCTTTTTTTCCATTCCATCTGTCAGTCTCTGTGACGCGTTTGTGTAGAAACTAGGCGAGAGGGCTAATGTGAGCGGAACCATGTTCATGCGCACTACGCAACGACGACATCACGATACCGTCAAACACGTCTGGGTGAGTTGGCCCCTTCGCCAGATCCATCCATCCGTCTATTGCTCACCTCCGCCCTGCAGCGCACGCTCGCAGACCAAGGTCTCATCTACAAAGACACTTACGAGGGCTATTACTCTACCACAGACGAATGCTTCTATCCCGCCTCACGTGTCGCGTCGCATCCCACACAACTGGGCACCAAAATCTCAACCGAGACAGGCTCGGTCGTGGAATGGTCCAGCGAGGTCAACTACAAGTTTAGACTGTCCGCGTTCCGCGAAGCTTTGCTCGCGCACTACACTGATGCTGCTGCCCTGAATACCCACGCGGATGCAGACGTCGAAGGTGAACAGACGCCGCGTGGTGTGCATCCAAACGTTTACCAAAAGTTGGTGATCCAGGAGCTCGCGACGGGCCCACTCGAAGACCTGTCGGTGTCGAGACCAAGGGAGCGAATTGGGTGGGGGATCCCCGTGCCGGGCGACTCGAGTCAAACGGTGTACGTCTGGTTCGACGCGCTACTTGTGTACCTGAGCGGGGTGGGGTATCCATCTGCCGAGAGGACGACGTGGCCCCCAGACGTGCAGGTGGTCGGAAAGGACATTGTTCGGTAAGTGCGTGCGTGTGGAGCGCTAGTGCGTCGACCGATCTCACCGTGTGCATATCCAGGTTCCATGCGGTATACCTCCCTGCAATGTTGCACGCGATGAAGCTTCCCATGCCCAAAATGCTGCTCACGCATGCCCATTGGACGGCGGGGCAAAAGAAGATGTCGAAATCGCTCGGGAACGTGGCTGATCCCATTGCTGCAATGGATGACTTCGGTGTGGATGCTGTCCGGTTTTATCTAGCACGCGTCGGAGGGCGGTTCTGCGATGATGTAGGTATGTATGCCGACTTATTGTTGGGTGGAAAATTGATGACATACATTGGTAGATTGGTCCGAGGATCAGTTGCGAAAGCATGCAGACGAGATACGGAATGCACTTGGTAACTACTTCCTTCGAGTAACATCAAAGATCATCAGGAGTCGTGCCGCCACGGTCACGATGGCTTCCTCGGGACCTCTGGCGTTCCGCGATCTGTTTTCGAGACAGTTTCCCAACATGGACCTTTCAGGAATACCGACGAATTGGTTGGACCTCGAAACTCGCAAACTGTCGACGAACGAAGATTTGTTGAGGTTGCTGGATGGTCTCGGACCCCGGGTGTCGCGCCTTATGAGCAACTATGAGTTTGCGGACGCGCTTCATTCGATCGTGCTGGTCCTGAGACACGTGAGTCGTTTTCTAGATCTTATCTCCTGGAAACTGAGCAGCGATGGGACAGGCTAACGCTCTCCTGACGACTCTTGAACCCTGGTCGGAGGTGCATCCACCCGAGATGGTCTTTTCGTGTTATCTTACAGCTCTCGAGACTCTCCGCATCACGGGCATTCTTCTACAACCATTCATCCCACACGCGAGCGAGAAACTGCTCGATAGATTGAACATTCTCGCAGACGAGAGGAGCGTAGCGTATGCTCGGGTTGGGAAGGGTGAAGTGGGAGGGGGGCTACTAATGGATGTGAGAGGGGTCAAGTTGTTTGAGCAGCCGCCGATCAAGAAGGGTTCGCCTGAAATTTGAAGTCGCGCTGTTGTGCGGAAATACCATACACAGTACGAGGGTGCGATTCAACTCCTGTGAGCGAATGACGATCGATCGACGTTTCGCATCAGATTTTGGTTGTCAATCTGAACGGTGTCTTTCCATTCCGTCATGGCGCTAGGCTAGACCTACCGAAGGGGTGTGATCGAGGTGCGCATGTAAACCGATGGACGACGAACGACGACCTACCGATGTCGCCACACGTGAGTCCTTTGCCGATCGGACCTACGATATGTACTTGATGACCTCTCGGACGATGCGGAGGTGTTGGGCGGTGAGCGGGTGTTCGTACATGACAGTGTTCATTGTGCGGGGAAGATGTAGGTTGGCGTAGTTGGCGCTAATTTATTGAAGGTGTGGAGTACGGAGGTCTTTAAGGCCGGGTCGTGGCGGGGAGGGGGCGTCAAGACGAACAAGAGAATCGTGACGCAACTCACGGTGAGATTGTCAGAGGCCGCCTGCGATCTTGGCGAGGGTGTTGGCGGAGCATGGTGCGACGAGGACGATGTCTGCCCAGCGCCGGAGTTCGGTGAGGATCGGATCGCCGATGGAGTAAATTCCCTGCGTGGGTTATAGCACTCTATGATCGAGATCAAAAGGTGACGTACCGACCACTCGTCGTCATATGAACCTTGACGTTGCTGTACTAGAATCAAACGTCCGTAAGCAGGTTTTTCCGAGAGACGCGGCACCAACGTCGAGGAGCTCTCGGACGATGAGAGGGGCCTTTATGGATGCGACGCTGCCGGTGGTGATGAGGAGCACGTGGGTATGATCCGGGGAGCGCTTGGCGGTGCGATGACATGCCAGTGAGGGTATGACGATTGGGCGACAAGTACAAAAGTGATGATTGTATACAGTAGTAATTCATCCCTCCAAGATTGCCATCTCCTTCCACCTGTCCCATAGCAGCCCGGTCCAAACAGAGGCGTTCGTGGCACCCTTGACATCATTGATGGAGTCCAACAACTCATACTCCCTGAATGTCCAAAAGTGTGCAAAGAGTTGATTGAAGCGAGGCTTGGAACGGAGATGAAGGATCTGGGGGTAGTAATGAGCGTGGTATACTATGTGGGCATCGAAGACACGGAGAAGCTGGCGGTAGCTTGCCAGCGACCGATGTCCACTCGAAGCCTGGGGCGTGGCGTAGGCCAGGAGAGCCAGTTGCAATCAAAGCCGGACTGCAGAAGGTCTGATCGAACTCCGCGAGAGGGCATGCAACGGCTGATTAGTAAGTACGGTTGCAGACCCCGACATCCATTGTAAGAAAAGTGAAAGGGACGGAGATATCCGTACCAGTTCAGTGACGCGGCGACTAGTAGTTCTCCCGATACTAATCTGTCGTTCCTATCATCGCTTCATTGCGACCAGCATGCGCCCGTTTCTGCCGAACCGCGGACCGGTCTTACATGACAGCGAACACGTCGGGCACCACGCCTCGAGGCAAATCTGTGTATTCGTTTTCCAAATAGACCGGTACCTCCCGTCTGCCACGGTAGTACCAAACTCTCGGATTCTTGATCTCTTAGACCCTGATCAGATAGGCTGATTCAATTCAGGATGCCTTCCGCTAGCCAACTAAAGCTCGGAGTCGTGAAACAATAAGAATATCTCATACAAGCGGAACCTTCGGACGTCGCGGAAGTGAAGTATACAGGAACTTGAAGTGAGAGTCGAAACAAAACGTGACATTATGGAAAATCACAATCGGAACGATTACGCGATACATATGTACAATATGAACGGTACTACAGCAGAAAGGAAAGCGACACATTGAACGCGATCGATAGGACGCTGGGGGTGCAGTTGTCGGAGTCAGTGGCTGGCAAGAAGAGAACTGTTAGATGAAGTTTTGCCAATGAGCTTGAAGTTTGAGCACGAACGTCACTTGCAAAGAGTTCAAGAACAGGTTCGCCGACGTCCGTTGATGCGCTTCCTGATGTGGACGGAGCAGCGTGAGTGGTGGGAGCGACAGTGAAGAATAGGGTACTGCACGGGTATGACAGGCTTACCCGTCACGGGTTGGTTGGAAGTTGATGGCTGTGCCTACCCGACGAACCGTAACGTGCTCCGTGTCGTCTCGCCGTCTCGCCATCAGTCACATCGTCGATGCGTCGTCGTCATCGACAGTAGTCGTTGTTGGGGACGCACCGTCGCTGTTGCTGACTCGCGGCGAGGATCCATCAATGATGCGATGTGTGGTCCACCACGCCAAAGCATCCGGGTTTGCGAACAATGATCGAATTTCTCTCATCGTATCATTTGAACCCGTAGGGGACGCCGAGATGGCGAACTCTTCCGTGACGGATTAGTAACCGAACGGAGGGAGATCCAGACAATTGAGTCGAGGGAGCCGTGAGGCCGGGCCGACAGATTTTTTCTGTGCCACGAGATCGGTGGCAACGAAGGTTTCTATGAATCGCACAGCTGTTACTTACTTCATTGGCGTTCAACGGGCCCACTCATAACGCATACCTTTGGGCCTATCCCGAGGGGGTATTATCCTGTCGCCGAGGGCGACACTAGTAAGCTCAGATTGTGGCGCGCGAGTTGCCAGGGCCATGAGGAAGTAAATTATTGTACGTTCATTGTGATCAGTGGTCAGATAAGTTTGTTTTATGAACACTAGTACTCCCAGTACTAGTCACGCTCCTTCCCAGCGGACGTTTTGAGGGTGGGGGGCCCCATCCTAGTAGCGTTAGTAGGAATAAATCCTAATTTACCAAATTTAGTAACAAATTAAATCACCGCAACTTTATCCCCTCC